>APFE031631762.1:0-14638 GCA_000404065.3 Pinus taeda
ATGAGGATGATGTTGAATATGTAAAAGAGCTAAACTATAATATTTGGTATGATTTGTTACTATTTTATTAAGCCTTTATGTAATGCCATTTATCTATAAGAGAAGGCTTGTAGACGATATTCAGAGATTGGAGATTAGAGAGAGATTAGAGAAATAGAATTTTAACTTCACTGTGATGCTAGAGACTTGATTTTGTAATATTTCTTTGAAATCAATAATATGAGTAGCAATTGATGAATTCGATGTGTTAATTAATTTCTTAGTTCTGTAAGTCTTCAAGCTTTCCTTGGTAGCTCGGAAAGGGCCCACTGAAGCCATCAAGGCCAGTTCTTATTCTAGTTATTATATGGTTTAGAAGTGTTTTAGAGTTTGATGCAATTCTAGTCTTGTTTTATGTAAGTAATTTCTGAGTGACAATTTATTAGTTTTATGAATGAAAACTTTATTTCTTAACCTGCACATTTATTTGTTGATTGTTATTTTAATGGACAGGGAAGCAAAGATCAAAGATCTCACCATTCACCTACATGTTCTATTAGTTAAGACTCTTGTCATACATTACCTGTACTAGAATGCACAATTTCTTTCAGGACTAGTCCCAGTTGCTTTGTTTAATGCTTGAATGGAGTGATTGATTCTAGTGTAGTGTTTGATATCAACCGCTACAAGAAAACAGAGTTGAATCCATATTTTCATTTCATGAGACTGTAAATGGACAGACTTGTTACCTGAGCAAGAACCATTAGATTACATTTCTTATTAAGATTTTATTTTTGAGTTTTGCTTTCAAATTGTGTGAGGAAGTTAGTATTGGTTTTTATCTAGGCTATACTCATCTGACATAGGAACTTACATATTATCGGCACATATAATGTATCAGCTCTACTGCTTACGACTCCCTGGTTGAAAATTTAATATTGTGGTGATATATCATTCATATAATTGCCCCAACAATCACAATGGCCCTACCGTGCAAGGATGTAATTTTTGAATTCAGGCTTCTTTGATCAATAATATGTTTGAAAAAAAATATTTCAATAAAACGACTAAGTAGGTTTTCTTTACATCTATTTATTTCGATGCCTAGATCGGGTTCCTGATCTTGTCCTGAAGATGAACCACACTAGTTGGTTCAAAACACGTCGATGAGATTTTATCCTATGTGATTTTTACCGAAATATTTTTTTGTCAAACATATTATGGATTGTAGAAGCCTGAATTCAAAAATTACATCCTTGGACAGTAGTGTCACTACAATTAAAGTTCATCATTTCGAGAGGGAATGTTTGCAAATATCGAAGATGAAATCCGATCTAGTGTTCCTAAAAAGATGTAGGGACTCATGTTATTAATGGTTCTTGAGTCAAACTAGCCGTTCTAATCTAATTGCTAGTTAACGTTTCTCTACATCTATTTATTTCGATGTCTAGATCAAGTTCCTCGTCTTGTCTGGAAGGTGAACCACACTAGTTGTTTTAAAATGCGCGAGATTTTCTCCTATGTGATTTTTACCAGAAGGTTTTTTGTCAAACATATTATGGATCACAGAAGTCTGAATTAAAAAAAAGAGGGTTAAATATTTATAAAATATTTTGATTGTGAATTAAGTTAGGGTTTTTGGGCATGTGGTATTGATAAGCCATGATATTGGCCCATGTTATTGTAACAAAACCTATTTACAAGTTAATAATATCCATGGTAATGTGGGGGTGAATATCCATGGCTAAGAATTTTATCATATTGTTATAAAATATTTTGATTGTGAAATAATTTATGGTTTCTAGGCATGTGGTATTGATAAGCCATGGTATTGTAACAAGGCCTATTTCCAGGTTAATAATATCCATGGTAAAGTGGGGGTGAATATTCATGGTTACAAATCTTTTCATATTGTAAGTTTATTGTAAGTATTAAGTTTTTATGTGTTTATTAATTAAATTTAAATATGGTTATGGAATCATTATTTTAATTCATAAGGTAAAATGGATTTTAATTTATAATTACTAGTTATATGTTATATTTTTAATATGATATTTACATTATGATTCTTTTATCTAAAAAAGTGTCGCAATTTTATTAATAAATAAAATAAAAATAATAAATTATATTGTAAACAATTTATTATTTTGACTTTTATTAATTAATTTAGCAACATTTAAATACGTTACACTATCTCGATAATAGGCCTCTATATTACTTTTAAACTTTTATTATTAATTGAGACAACATTTAAATTTTACACTCATATGTGGGCATTATATTACTTTAACTTTTTTATTGCGAGAGGCGCTCTACACAATAGTATAGAGTAGATTGTAAGTGTAATGTAAAAAATTTGTCAACAATTTCAAAATAGTCCGAAAAATATATATATAAAAAAACTTATATGTTAAATATATATTATAAAAGAAAATTAACCAAACAAAAATAATTGGATAAATATAAATACAAAACCATGGTCCTAAAATAAATATATTAAATAAATATAAAGTACAAACGAGAAGTTATAAACCAAAACAAATGGCAATAATACTTTCTCAAAGCTAACTTTAACACAAAGCAAATCTAGTGGCTAAAAATGTAAACTGTTTATAATCAAGTGATATTTAATATAATAGATGTTAAATAGAAATTTGAAAAATTAATAATTTAGTGATATTTTTAAAAAAATCAATTAAGATTAAAAAATAATTCAATATTAATGTAGGGTAGTTAAATTTTGACTATCAAAATTTAATATAGTAGTACATTAATTATACAAATTATGCGCGTGGTACATTAAAACAATTAATATAAAATATAAATACAAAATTAATGACTTAATGTTACTATATTTATTATAGAAATTATGTTCATAGTCCATTAAAATAATTAATATGAAATATAACTACATAGATTAATGAGTTAAAAAATGAAGATATCTATATATGAGAAATGAACAATAACTAGCATTTGCACCAAATGTTGCAAAAGAAACGCCGTAAGGCATAAATTGAGGAATAATCACTACATGGGAATGGGCAAATCTAAATGAGATGCAAATATGTAGCATAAATGAAATTCTAACGTTGTATAAACAGAAGTTGATTTAGGTTGCCTCACACTATTTTTTATTAATTATTGAATTAATATTGCATATAAATCCCTTAAAATTCAATCAACTTATAATTTAAAGCTCCGATCTAAATTTGACTTCGGGTCATTAACAGGGTGATGCTGTCTCTCAACTACTTAACCACTAAACCATAGGCCAACAAAGAAAAGACTGCAAAATGTTACAGGCATTACCATAGTAAACCCAATGACTCTACAAACAAGAATTTTTGGGGGAGAGTGTTATTGGAATTAATAAATGGAATAAAAGGAGTAGAACCCTTGTCTTACTTCCAATTCTTGTTTACAAAAGAAAGCTCATTCTAAATGATATATCTTAGGTTTGGATCAGAAGGTAGAGCTGAAGTCTCTGATAAAAAAGAGAGACATTTTTTCTTCACTTGATTAAAGCGACTGTAAGTGGGAGTGGGAATATAATTTTTGTTAGTTTTGAAGGTAGATGGAGGATCAAATTCCAGTAATTTATAAGGGGATGAACTGGCCTCATTGCAGTTTTTGTGGTCTAAAGTGGTTGTTAGCTATTTTTGTGGTTTATGTGAGTAGTTTTGTGAGTGTGGCCTCAATGCAGAGTGTTCTTTGTCTTATGTGCTTCTATTGCATTGTCTACAAACTCATTCTGGTGAAAATTGGGTTGGCTAGGAATTTAATGCAGGACCTGCTCTACTAGTGAGCTACCTGCCCTTTTGATGATGGGCATCTTTACCTGTTTGATATCAAGGTGTCAATTGGTACCTCCAACATTCCATTGGGTTAATGCCAAATGGTGTAGTAGTACATAGGTAACTTTTGCAGTGACGTTTCAGGGGAGTAGTTCAAGTTTTGCTGATATTCACCTTCTTCTGCTAGCTAAAAACGTGTTTTAGGTATGGTTACTCAAGGTTGAAGTTATGATAATGAGAAAGATCAAGGCCTAGGTTTTGGGCCGAGTTCTTTGTATGTTTAATCTGCTACATGTGCCTCTCGTTAGAGTTCCTTCTTGAATACTTACTTGAGTTGGTGGAACTCGGAGCTCATAACACTTTCCAACTTATTTCAAATTTCATTCCATATTTTCATGCAGCATTGCCTCAAAGTTTCCATGTCGGCACTGGTTGCCTTTTCTCCAGACCAATCTCGATTAAATTATGCAAGTACTCTTCTTAATAGCATACGCTGTGTTGGGTGCCAAATTATACATTTCTGTTATTGAAATTCAACTCGAGAATATGGTAATATGGTCATATGGTCATATGTTTATCGTGTTTTATATTTTCCAGTTTTGGTCTACCAATCATGTACACGAGATTTTTTTTCTTATCTTCACAAGATAAGATAATGCATTCTATGTACGTTTAGAAACATTTGCAATCTTCTAAGAATTGATGGAAACAATAGATGTTACTATGGACAAATCAAATGAATGCAAATTAATAGCACATGGATCTTTTGATGAACTAGTAGTTGTAGCTAAGCAAACTGACAACACCTACAAGTCATTACCAACTGCCGTGTTTTATGATGCTAAAAAATAACTTATAGCCTTATCTGTTACAAAAATGGTTCTCCATCAACAAAAGGAGCATTCTACATCTGTAAGTGAATGGATTTATTTTGATTTCCATCACTCACATGGAGGCGACTGCAACAATCATAGTTGTTTTTCTCTTCAAAAAAATATACAAGATGAAGACAACTGCAAATTGATTAAATTTACAGATCCTTCTTTGAAAGTGACTTCAACTTTTTTGAATATAATGGAGTATTTTGATAAGCACCAGGATAAGCAACCTGAAAATAATGGTCCAAAGCTCTCCCAAAGTGTTGGTATATCAGATATTCCAAGATTCAAGTCTGACACTGTTTTGGGTGGGGTACCTGACAACATTGACATGAAAACATAGGATAATATGCAAAATGCACTTCTGTCAAGAACTAAGAAAGTCTCTTTATTGTTCAACTCTATGTTTGTATCGAGTGCTCTGTCATTTTACTTTAATGTGAAAAGAAGTTTTGTAAGATGTGGAGATCCTTCAGCAAAAGAAACAAGTAGCATGTAAAATTCTTTGTATAACGATCTCAATGAATTCTCAAATACTATTTCATACGATTTTTATTGTCAAAAGAACATTATACAACTTCATCATATTGAGATGTCCAAATTTGTCATAGACATTATTGATTGCATTAGAACGGATTCTGAAATGGTTTATGAGTTAGATAATGAGCTAAAAAGAATAGTACATACATTTCCAGACTTGAAAAAGCTTTGTATTCCAGATGTTAATTAGGTAGATCTAATGAGTTTGATCAAGGATAGGGTTTCCCAAATAGGTTCCTTGAAATATGATACAACTTTGAGAGGACTAGGCACTATGCATATATTATAGAAGGCAACTTTTGATGTTTGTTTCTAAGTGTTCAGGTAGCATATATGTATTCGATAGAGTTGGTTCAAAGCATAGATTTTTTTGAAGATTCTATAAAACTACCCTATTCTTTGCTTAAATATGCCTTTCTTGACCATCAATAAGCACTTTGGATGTAACAGCACCAAAACAGAGAACTTTTGGAGGAGAGTCTACCATGGACTTCATTTCCATTTTCTTATACATTTGGTTAGATGTACCTAATTTGTTTAATCCATATATAATTTTTTCTGAGTTCCAATATGATGCTCACTAAAAACAAACAGATAAATCTGATGCAACCTTGCACCAATAAGTAAACAATGTATTGTTTCAATTTAAAACAACATCATTGGTCCACAGTAAAAAAGCCTTCAAGAGCCATCCATTTCCTCCAACTGCCTACCTCGAACATCCTATCAAGTGATATGGTACAACCTTGGCTTTTACGCCAGTAGGTATAGCGATGTAATCATTCAGTTAAAAAGGATCCACACAGCTCTGGAGCCCTATATTGGCAACATAGTCATGCACTTCATCAAATATATACATCTTAAAAATGGGAAATTTACTAACTAAAGTACAACAATCAAAATCAAACAGAGAATTCAACAGAAACCCTGTCAAACCAGATATAACAATATAGCAACTTATTAGATTTGGATTTGTATAATATAGATTTAAAATAGTATACCGTCCAGAAGATTGTTGTGGGCATGTCATTGAAAGCAACTCTTGTTAAGCCAAAGTCACATATTTTTAGCTTGCAATCAGCATTTGCCAAAACATTCTCCGGTTTCAAATCCCGATGATACACATTTGCTACAAGAACATAAAGTTGACAAATTAGAGAATAGAATTCACATTTCTTCTTCCATACTAAGTTCCCTAAAATGGGAAGGTGCTTCATAGTCACAATAGAATCTTAAAAAAGCAGTTAAAACTTAACAGGATTATTTGAACAGGATTGATGTCCTAAACCAGATACCCTTTAGTACACAAACTAGAAAGAAGCAACAACATTTCCTTAACTAATTACATTTAACCAATATTAATTACATCATAATAATACAAAATAAATTAAACTAATAACAAAATTAAACTTAAACTGATACAAAATAAACTAAACTAATAACAAAATTAAACTGGAAACCTAATTACCCCCTTATTTTCTTATATCCAAATTACATGATAAAAAATTATAATTTCAATACATTTCGAAAACAAAACTACATTATTTCTTTCGCACAACATTAATGATGCATTCCTTCCTTGGAAATGATTTCAAGTTAATCCGAGATTCAAACAATTAGCAGAAGCCTAACTGAACCTAAATTATAAAGCGCCAGCCAGGTCAACAAGTTAAAATTTTCTCAAAGGTTAGCGTTTGTTTCAGTCATGGACGTGTTTGAGAAGAAATTACACATTCTCTGAAATCAATGGAAAATTTACAACTTGGACCACTGGATTGGCAACTCGAACATTCCTAAGGAACATTCACGTATGAGTAATCATCTGAATAATAACAACAACAGCTAACCTATGGTGTCATTCATTTGGATTATTGTCTGGTTACTGATTATGCTAACCCCAGTATCAATCGCTCCTGACAAAAAAAAAACCAGTATCAATCTCTATTAAGGATGTAATCAGCGCCCGAGAGAATGGAAATATGCAGAGCCTATCAAAATTATGGGTATGAAGAGACCCAATCAAAATTATGGGCGCGAGGAGGCCCAGCAGAAGCACAAGTCCATATGTCACTGGTCCAATACGAAAATAAGAAGCATGAGTCTGCTTTGACAAAATTTGTTGCCTATGCCAGAGCTATATTTTTAGATGCATCGTCTATTTCACAGAAATTGGTAATACAAAATTATGGTCATTTATAAGACAACTGCTAAAACTAAGATATGTGCCAGCTCCATTATTTCATTTCTTGGAACTTCTTTCCAATCTTCTCCCGAAAATAGCTACTTTCTAGTATAAAGGGTATCTTATTCCCATCCCATCCATTTGTGACAATAGATGAGTTTCTAAATGTTAAATTCACTAGCTATTGAAAAGATATTTCAGAGGAAGGGGAATCAATGAACATTTTATCTTGGTCCATCATCTCTGATGACATCATAAAAACATTCTGACAGGAGAGGTAAGCTACAAAGGCATTTCCAGCTTGGTCTTGAAGTTTTATTTCGGCCCTAAGGCTACCATATTGGCGTTGTTATACATGATTTTCAATTCTTCAACAACTAAATTCAAGTATCATAAGCTCTGGTACTTAACTGTCCCAATAAAGCATTTCTAAATCCAAGCAAGGATTTATTTTCTTCAACAACTAAAGCCAAGTATCATAAGCTCTGGTACTTAACTGTCCCAAGCAAGGATTGGTTAAAACTGCAATTAGCATTTGGCATAGGACCACTAAAAATATTGGATATAAACTGCAAAAATTGGTTGGATTTGTGTCACAGGCAATTTTCCTCTATAAACAGCAATTATTGCAGGACCATTAACTTCAACACCATTTGACATGCTATTTCTGAGCATCTGACGCAACAAATTGTGTGCACTGAATATGTATAACATTAAGTAAACATGAATTCCTATTTATATTTGACTTTTATTTTCTTCTCAATTCCAATATATTACAAACAAATTGGCAATATGTAATCTAGAAGACAAAATTGTTTCATGAAATTGAAATTGACTGGCATTCCATTTCAGACTACGAATGCACCATGATTCATAACAATATCAATCAATATAGAGAGCTGATTATTAACTAGAGACTGTGTACTTCGACTATTAGGGCTATGAATAACTTATCATGTCCTTCAATAAATTTAGACATATTGGAAGAGAAAAACAAATCCAGTGCAAGCAAAACAAAGGAGAGGTCACAGATGGTTTCTGAGACTTGAAACATTTTCAAATCAAATGTACCACATAACCAATGCCCCATAGAGTTTAGTCCTAGAAAACCAGCGTCTAGTAGATTATATAATATCTAGAAATCTTTTAACTGAATGCTGAACAGACCATTATAGGTGTTCTTACGATATAACCAACTTGTAAATGTACTTGCCTAATATAAAGGTACCTCCCATAAGCAATGCCCACACAAAAACTGCTATGGCACCTAAGAAAAACACAAAAAGTAAGCCAGCATGCAACCCCCCTGATGTTTTTCGTGGTGTGACCAAATCTGCTGATTTGAAGCCAATAGAGCTGCGTGCAGGCCAACTGGATGCAAAAGACCCTTGCACAATGCCATTACCAACACCACATGAGCAAGTAGGTAATAGAGCCCCAGATGAATGCTTTATCTTGGGTTCTAGAACCATAGAGCATGCACAGGTAATAGATACAGTAACAACATGATTAGTTGCAGTTTCAACAGTTACTGAATCGACCTTGGGCACTAGTGACAAATATTTGCTTTTGAAGGGATATTCAGCTGCCAATGCAGGACGTGCAGGAATAGATGCCAGCATGCTTGCAAATTTGGAAGATGACCCAATATGAGAATCCTCGTGATTCTTTAAGTTTTGCATCCCAGCACTTGCATCTTGTCTTTTTGTCATAAACTCATAATCTGAAAAGGAAAATTATATTAACAAGAAGGAAAACAAAATTTAAAATTCTCTCTCTTGCCAGTAATTAGTATTTGAAAGAATTGTCTATACCTGCTGAAGGAACCAGATTTCTTGCAACATCTACTTCCGAAAAGGCAAAGCCATCACTAGCATTATTGATCCATTGTTCTTGCATCCAAGATAGAGATCCCAAATTTTCCCCTAGTGGACTGGAAAATGGGTGTCTTTCTACATTATAAGCCTGTTGTAAAAACAATATTGAATGCATAATGAGAAAATGGACAGGAAATTCCATGCCCAAAATTTTAACTTTCCTGTTCAAGTTTACTGTGTAAGATTTATGTGAAACCGCAGTACGAAAAATACTCTGTGACGCTCAACGATCAAACCTGAATGAATGTTATATTCTCTGCCAGAACATAGAAGTGCATACCACTTGGAGCACACTGTATCCATATGTTGGACTATGAGTCTGTTCTGACACTTCAGTTGACATCTGAGACATCAAAGAAAGTATCCTTTATATCAAAGGTCTCCATATCAGAAGAGTTTAGCTCAACTGGATTTGCAAGATCCTTCAGCTCTAAGAAAGATCCATCAAGAAATGCAGGCGATGATTCATGTGAATTTGATATGAATGGATCAATACTTGTAGATACCCGCTTTTCAACTCCCCTACCATCTTGCAAATGAAAGACAACCGCATAATCTTCCATATTTCTCTGCACAGGATTATTTATGTTGCCAAACAAGTGTCCCACATCATTAAACACCTCAACATCTTCAGGTTGCACAATGATATGTTCGAATGTTTCTTTTGAGATCAGAGCATCCCAGTCCTGCACATAATTAATAAGTTACAAGTCAATCTGAAAAAATTTGGTCTTGTTATTATGCTGGAAAAGCATGCAAAAGTAAAAAATTATAACATGAATATCATTCGCCATGCTTAATGACACATGCCATAATTAATCGTTAGATATGATGCTTGTATTATTTACTTCTTCAAGAAAGAAATAGCCAACATTCATTTTTTGGGTTTGACAACAACCACTGGATCAAGTGCCAAATACAAAACAAGAATTGAATATAAGCATTTAGCATTCAGAAATGATTTGGTTTTAGGACCACCCGATTTTCCTCATTTTTCTCGCACAAGGATAACATGTCATGGATGCTACTGCTATCATAATATAACTAGCCTGGAGAATTATTTCTTTCAAAATGATGACAACAACCTTCGCTAGGCTAGGAAAATTTATGAGACTAATTATCTTGGTGCCAATTTTGTTTGAGTTGGATGTAAGATAACGGTGTTAATAACAACATGTTTTTCATACTCTAACACTATTGTACAAGATGCAAGGCATGCCACATTGGTATAGGATTTAGTGAAAGTTTTAAAATTATGCATGAGGGCTTCTATGAGATACCTGCACGAAGATCGAAGATTCCTCTCAAGTCAAAATAGCCTGCCAGACATTTCCAGTGAGTAAAATTGCACCATAATCTCTGACAGTGCATATCTCATCCTTAAGTATTGAATACTAGTTTTTAATTTCCTAAATGTAATATAATAAAATCCTTTAAAATCCTCATTGAATGCTGGTTTTCCTATTTAAGTAGTAATCAACCATGTAAGTAGTAATCTGTGGTACAGTATGATTAATTGTTATGTGCTTGGTTGGTTCTGGTTATGTTAATCAATTACTGGTAAAAATTCCACCTCGTAATTCTCATAGAACATAAATGTGAGTGGCTCTGTTTGCTGGTGTGAAATTCACATTTTGCAGCATTGTGCCGAATTTGTTGTATTGAGAGAAGTTACCTGTGTATATTTGCTGTTAAGTTAATCAAATGCCATGCTACGGGATAGCATCTGCATTTACTCACTCAATTAATCACCCAGAGTATTAATTTCTGGCCATCGGTATCGCTGGAGGTTTGCCACAGCCCATTCGCTCAGGTAATTGTAAATCACTGTAGGCTTGTCCAATGATGCAAAAGCATGCGTCCTGTTACCCCTTTCTCCAGCATGAATCGCCTATAATAAATGTCGTTCACTTAATGGGGCTGGATATGATCAGGTAAGATGAAACTGTATATGATAGAATCAGAGACCATGATTTGTAATGCTGAGGCAGAGGAATTGATATCATCAACTCTATTAAATGGCAGGAACTCTAGTAGAACTGCTTCATCTACAAAAAGGAAAAAACATCAAGAAGGAAATCAGCGATGGAAATATAATGGTACATGTTGAAAAATGATGAGTTCGGATTCTGCTATCCCTGTCATTAAGCTACAGGAGAAATCCGTAAATAATATCAAGATCCAATTGAACCAGATACCGGGTCTTGGCATGCTCATCAGCGATCAATATGTTAGTCTCAGGCACACCCCAAACTTCTTGCAGAAATTGCATGCAATGCCCACATGGGGCCGCTGAGACTGTAATGAATCTAAGCTGGGCCTCCCCGTGTTACGCTGCATTGGCTACCAGAAACTGCTCGGCATGAACAGAATGATTCAGAGGAAGACCTTCAAATTCCAAATTTACTCCAGATGCGGCCGCTCGCTCCAAGGCAGATAGCTCCGCCCGTGTCTCTTCCCCTTCCTCTGGCCATTGATCTAACGGTTGAAATTTGTTTAATCGTCTAACATCTAATCGTGTGGTGCACAAAATGACAAGTAGGCAATGAGGGAAGTTGATTTCAGAGGGAAACGCCTTACGACGTAATTATTGTAAATAATATATATGAAAATGTCATAAATAAATAAATCGAGAATTAAACACAATAATTTATAAATGGATTAAAAAATTGAAGTTATAACATTATTTTATCAAGATTATGAATTAAGTTCGGGTACTCTAAGTAATATATGAAACAACTCCATTAGAAGTTTTTTTTTGGGTCAATTTTATTCAAAATCCTATACAATTTTTAAAAAATCATGTGTTTAATTTGCAAAGTTCAAGTGCCTCATGGGTTTTTCAAGGTGCAAAATCCATTTATGCATTCAAAAGTGTATTTTACACAACAAGGAGCCACAAACATACTAGATATTGTATTTCCATATTCTGACCAAAAAACTATTTTGTGTATACTATATTGAATTAAGTTTAAGATACTAATTAAATTTTACTAACAATTAAAAAATAATAAACCAGCCTAGATCTATCTTAACTCTGGATCTACCAAGCATCGAGAGGGATCAATTTTTTTTTTTTCACATTAAAAGAAGTTTGTATCTCGAGAGATTGGATCTCTCTCTGCACTTGGTAGATTCATAGTTAAAATGGATCTAGGTTGGTTATGAATTATCCTACATTTAAATGTTTACCCTCATCCTTGATACTGGGCTATATATTACTTTTAACTTTTTTTTTTTCTTCTCTAACTAAGTCGACATTTTTAAGTGTTGACAATTTTTCTTACATTACACCTGCACGCCTCCCTTATACTGGGTTGTAGAGCACCTCTCGCTGCAACTAGTATTCCTCATTTTATAAAGAAATAAAAGTCGTAATGACCTTATTGGTTAGGTTGGTTTTAACTCTAAAGGTAGAAGTAAATATATATCTTATTTAGATTGAATTTTCTTATGAAATGGTTTTCATCATGCATTCATCAATACACAATTCCTATTGAAATTTCCCTTTTAGGTTGAATAGCATATTATTAACCACTATGAAACACCATTGTTCTCACTTATGTCAATCATTCACAATACGTCCAAGGTTTTATAGTGCTCAAATCACTCACTTAGATAGTAGTTCTTGTTTTGTAAAGCGACCTACCTTCATTTTCAATGCATTTTTACATTGCGATGGTTGCAAAAGCCCAATAGTAATTAAAAGAGTTGAAAATTTACACTATTCTTAATATGGAAATGAATAATATAAAAGTGATAACATCCACAATAACTAACAAGAAAGGAATAATTATAATTAAGCCCGTGAAAGAGAAATCTTAATATTGATAGTGAAATTGATAATAATGCTCACAACACCATTTCAAGGGATTAACCTTGAAAATAATAGAGTTCCAATATCATGTGAAATATTTCTAGCAATCTCTAACTATGATTAATACATATCACATTATTTAATTCCAACTACATAGTGTGCCTTAGTTCAATATGCCACATTATTTATTGAATACACAATTTGAATGCTTAGGGGACCTTTTCGAACAAGGTCACATTAGATTCTTACATTATTGAGTACACACTTTACCTACTTAATGTGTTACAGGTCATTTTATCACATCTGCTCAATAGGCCTGCAAACTAGATCAATCAACATCCTCGAACACTTTGTCATAACCCCTTCACAAAGCCCTAAGAATAATTTTTGAGACAATCAGCTCAAAAACATTGTTTTTAGCCCCAACGCTGCTTGCATGCTTGGCCACCTATGCTTAGTGCATGTTCCATAACTGAGCACTAGTTTTGGTCAACACATGTTACTGCCTTATGTAGGTGCACTGATTCTAAATATTCGGGAAAAATAAAAAAATATCTCCTAAGCTTCCTCTTCCAGAAGTTTCCAAGGTAGTTTTAACTATTTACTACATATAGAGAGCTTGAACTCCTATCTGATCCTATCTTGGAGACATTATCTCTTATCCCTTGAGCTCATCCTCCCATCATATGTGAATCTCAAGCCTTAAATGGTAAATCCTAAACTACCACACTCATCCTATAAATTTACTACCTCCCAAAAGGTCTGGGTTGGCTTTTGGAGATCGATAGTGCCCTCATGTTGCTGCGTTGAGCCAAAAGGAGTCATTGCATTCATGCATTACGGTTGATTTTGAGGTGTGCTTTGTGACAAGGAAGGACACGTCAATTTGGGGAGACATCTACAATGTTAGACTTCTATTTATGGTTGTAACTCTCTCTTATATTTGTTAATACAAAGAGCAACTTGTTTTCTTATATTTGTTGTGTTATGTTTGAACTCATGTATTTCAATGCCATGTTGACTCATTGATTAGAGATTTTAGATTATGCTACATGGATTGTGGCTCTTTTTCTTGTTTAGTGATGTGTGTAGGTTCCAATTATATCACTTGGAGATAGACTCAAAGCTTACAAGAAAGGAGGGAAGGAAGGATTGCTACAGATTCCAAGTAGGCTTCTTTCCCATTTTCTAATCTCTCTAAGGAAAAATTGAATCTCTTTGTCTTATGTTGTTCTATATCAAACCACTAGATCTAGGGAAATCACCTTTGTCCACAATCATGAAAATTATGCATAACAAATTGGCACCTTTACACCTTTTAAAGCTATCTTGATTGACTTACTCAGATAGTGATTGACCTTAGGAAAAGCAAAATTGGGCTTGGTCAGGTTTATTTGTGTCATGTTTTGACAAAAATATCCCTAGCACTTTCTCTGTTATGATACAAAGCACCCCAATGCTTAAGTTTCTTCTTTGTACATGCACTATAGTGCATTGGTTCTTGTTCTGTACTTATGTGAAATTGTGTGTTTTTGTAAAAGAAATCCCCCTCAATTGCTTGGGGGGAGGGG
>APFE031631769.1:0-25017 GCA_000404065.3 Pinus taeda
TGGATTTCTTCAGTGGACAATTTGTAGCAAAATGGCCCACCTCATGACAACGAAAGCATCGCACTTTCGATTTGTCAAACTTCTTCCCACCATAGGAAGAACCAAATTTGGGATGGGACGCCTTCCCTTTCCCTTTCCTCACCTTACTCGCTAAGGCTATATTTTCCTCATCATCTTGCTTCGATGAGGATCCATCTTTGGTGCTTCTTCTTATTTCCTCCTGCATCAGATCCGACCAAAGTCGTTGCCAATCTGGTAGTTTTTCTCTTCCATTAACTGAGTCTTGGTAGCTATGCTAGCTCTTAGGAAGGCCAAGGAGTGAAAGACTCACCATGTCATCATTAGCGGTCATGATCCCTACACTTCCAAGCTCATCCCTACAGGAGGTGAGCTTGTTCAGATATGTAGACATCATGTCGCCCTTTTCACACTTGATTTTTCGAAGCTTGTCTTTCAACGCTAGCTTTCTCTGATCACTGCTATTCTGATATAGATATTCCAATGATTTCCACATCAAAAATGGTGTCTCCTTGCCATGGAGACTCGAGATTATGTGGTCTCGAACTGCCTCCACAAGGATTCTCCTTTCTCTAGCCACATATTTCTTCCATTCCGCCAATTCTGTAGCATCAATCGGTTTGGGGACTTCTTGATCAATGAAGTCCCTTAGACCATTATCCTCTAATACTGCTTCCATGCGATCCTTCTAGGCTATATAATTCGAGATGCCATCAAGAGCATACTCTAGTCTTAAACTGTTGAACGCCATTGGTGAAATTTAGATGTGATAAGAACTCGATTTCTATATTCAGGAACGTCAAACTTAAAACTTCTCCCTTCTCGTATATTGTTCTTCGCTTTGATCACCTTTGCATTGATACTAGGTAGAAATTCCCACTGTAGATCAATAGATTATGCAATATACTAAAGCAAAATACAAGATCTACTTCTACAACAAACTTTGCGAAAGCTTAATCAATTCGAGCACGATCAATTGAGAACACATATAACTGAGAATGAGAAATCAATCACACATATGCAGAAGAAATAACTCGGGGAAAGCCCGAGCCTAACACCCCAATCTCTGTATTATCATACAAGTGGAAATATGTTCGAGTTACAAAAAGAATCAGTTCACAAGCTATCTTGCTCTCTCTGTAATCAAACAATGCTGCTCATAGACAGTCAAAGGCTTCTCCAAGCCTTCTCCTCTGCCCTCCAAGCCTCCTAGTTCCTTGTGAAGTTTTCCTTGGGGTCCAGTGCTACCACCTGTGTGAATTGGCCTCTTCACACACTCACTAACCTCTGATCTAACTGCGCAATCCTGAAGGAGATGATTCCTTCTACATGGATGAGTTTCCTATATAGGAAAAATCCTCCAACTGATAGTACATCGTCCCTTCCTCTGATCTCAACTAGGTCTCTAACTGAACTGACATGCATGAGTTATTTATGAGAGAATATTTAGTTATCTGAAGTGTAGCAGTTACATGCATGCATGCATTAACTAACTGAACTCACAATTAATTCCACAAACTATTGGAACTAATCTAATTAGACTTAACTCAATTAACTGAGCTAACTAATTACAACTCAATATTACAACTCATCCTTATCTCTTTAACTGAGGGATAAATTCCTCAATCAATGGAGAAACTGTTGCATGTCCCCACATAGACTTCATGTTTGATTTTCTACAACTAATTAACTCAAGACGAATTAATTAATTATTTTACAAACATCTGCTAAGATAAAACTCGAATTTTAATTCTCAATTTTAGTTCAGGGACTAACTAAAATTGGAATCTATCCCAAAATGCTATTTTTAGCACTTGCATTTTTCATTCCTTGTTGCTATGTCCAACACTGGTACCCGAACTACTATTTATAACAGTGCTATTTTTAGCACTTCTATTTTTAGCATTTCGTGTTGCTATTTTCAACAAGACCTTATTAAAGTCACCCGGGTTACTAAAACACATTGATTGTAGTGAATAAATTTTATTATTGATTGAATTTGAAGAGGGATTTAGTAGAGTATGTGGCTAGGTGCTTTGGTTGTTAGTGAGTGAAGGCAGAGTGCAAACATCCAGTGGACTGCTACATCTGATCGCGATTCCAGAGTGGAAATGGGAGGTCATTTCGAGGACAGGTTGACAAAGGTTGCACATTTCATTCCGGCGAAGTCTACATTCTCAGCCAACGATGTAACACAGGTATTCATCAGAGATGTGGTCAGGTTGCATGGTGTTCCAAAAAATATTATGTTAGACATGGATGCAAAGTTCACTTCCAAGTTTTGGAAGGAGTTATTTGCAGGTTTGAGCACAAGGTTGGCCTTTAGTATAACGTATCATCTGTAGAAAAATGGACATACAGAGAGGGTCAATAGGATATTGGAGGACATGTTGAGGATGTATGTGATGCATTAGCAACCGAAGTGGGAAGAGTATATCCCCTTGGTAGGGTTCACATACAACAACAATTATCAGTATTCATCGAGGATGAGTCCTTTTGGGGCATTGTATGGGTGGGGTTGCAATACTCCCATCAATTGGAGTGATCCGGTTAACAGGGTGTTGATTGGACCAAAGATGTTGGTAGACGTGGAACCAGAAATGCAGGTTATAAAGAAGAATCTAAAGGCAACACAGGATAGGCAGAAAAGCTATGCAGATTGGAACAGGTTGTTTAAGGAGTTACAGGTTGGGAAATAGGTGTACTTGCGCATCAAGCCGAAGAAGAGCTCCTGGTGGATTGAATCATGTGCCAAGCTGGCACCATGGTTTTGTGGACCCTTCAGTACCATTGGGAGGATTGGGGTAGCAGCCTATCAACTTGCACTACCTCTGACAGTGAAAGTCCATGATGTTTTCCATGTATCATTTCTTAAGAAGTATGCTAAGTATTCTAATAATGTGATTGACTGGTCTGTATAGCAGGTGGAACCAAATGGAGAATTTCAGCCAGAGCCTCAGTGTATATTGTGAAAAAAGGTGTTCATGCTGTGGAACCAAGTAATCAAGAAATTTAAAGTGTAGAGGAAGCACTTTGGGCCTGATGAAGCTACATGGGAGATGGTAGATCAGATGTGGGCTACGTTTCCTTCCTTGTTTTCGAGTTGAGGCAAACCAATTTTAAATTGGTGTTTTGGTGTGATTTTGGTATATGTCTTGGTATATGTTTTGGTATATGTTTTGGTATATGTTTGATGATGTTGCTATATGTACATATGTATATGGATGTAAATACCGCCATGAGCTAAGCTATAAATCTCCAATAAGTGGTATGGGTGTCATGTCATTACTTTGTCATGTTGTTATGTTGTCATGATGGTTTACTTTTAGCAGGGTGATCATTATAAATACTGCATCGAGCTATGTTATAAAGCTCATGGGAAATATGTTTGATTTTCAATGGTTTTGCTAAGGTCTTGGTGTGGTATAACACCAAGGATGGTGTTCCCCAAGGGCAAGGGTTTTGTAACAACCTTGGTGAAAATTCCATGTAATAAAAGTTAATAAAGGCAAAAATAATAACCGCGGTTTATCGGGTACTATTCCAAGCTGAATGTTGGGTAAGACATCCTAGGGGGTGTTCATTTGGTTTATTATGGCTAAGGAAAATGGAAAAGGCAATGGTTAAGGCTTTAGAAAGGAAAAATGAAAATTTTGGCACATTTATTTATTAAAAAAAAATGGAAATTAGGAGAAAAGGGAGGTGAAAGGTCACAGGTTGCATGTGAGGAGGAAATTGAAGGAAAATAATGGAAAATTAAGAAAATAGATGCCTCATTCATAGAAAGGGTTATGAGCATCAGTTGGTAACATTTTGTTAGTTGAGTTTTGGAGTTATCTCATTATTCTCTTTCTCTCTCTCTCACTTCTGGACACTTAGAGTTTTCTTGGAGCATTTTAACATTGTAGCAAGAAAGGCAAAGAAGGCAAGAGGAAGCAAAGATCAAGCAGGGAAAGGCAAGATCAAATAACTACAACAGGATTCATTGTAGGTATTGATTTGCATGTGTATTTTCCTTGGTAGATTTGGCATGCGTGATATTGCATGTGTTTCTTTTGTTGTTGTGGCATGGGTTTTGCTAGGTGTAACAATGTTTTCAGCTTAGCCATGCCATTTCTAGATAGCCATGGTGTGATGGGGTTCTCATGTTTTTGTTGAGCTGGATTGCCAGGAGGATTCGAAGTTGAGTGGAGTGGACCTCTGAATGATAGAGCACATGCCTAGTGGTCCCTAAACCAGACTGTGGATCATAGTAAATCCACTAGCCTAGTGACCCCTAAGACAAACTGTGGGTTGCAGTAAAGCCAGGATTGTGTTGCCTTGGTGGGCCTAGGAATCCTTGCCGGTGAATGACATGATATACAGTAAAGCCAAGAGGTGGTTTGCTCTCTGTTGGTCCTTGTAATCCCGGGTTTAGGATATGCAGTAAAGCCTGGAGAGTGGGTCTCGGTTTAGGGCCTAATGATCCAGGTTTTGATTGTGGTAAAGCCTGAGGGACTAGGATATAGGAAAATTCCTCGCGATTTAGGTGGAGAAATTCAGTGGCATTCTTGCTTGTTTGGCCTAGCAATCAAGTGTAGATCACGGTAAATCCTGTTATCATGTGTTCATTATGTTGGCCTAGTGATCTGGGACGGATTATGGAAAAGCCTAGTTTCTATTGATGAGGGTGAGGTGGTTTAACCTCGATATACCTGTTTTGCTATACAACAACCCCCCCATTTCAATTTTTTCTTAATTTTGTTCTTAGATGCTAAATAGGAAATAGGGTCCCTTTAATTGATAAAAAACAATAAAATCTTTATATATAAATCAATTTCTTTGTTTCTCGCTTTTTAAATAAAAGTGCTTCAAACAACCCTCTAAAAACAACACACATCGCATGCGCTTAAGGCCAAAAGCATTCAATCTAAATATTAGTGTAGAAATGCGAAGTTACTGCACAATCCTAAATGTTAGGTTTCTTAAAACAATTCATCGGTGAACATGCGATTGCGATAAAACTATCGCATATCGCCAATTCCGAAAAAAAAGCTGTAATGGGCCATTAAAACTTCGTGATGCGATAAGATTCTCGCATCTTGTATACCACTAAAAAACCATATGAAGCCACACTTGAAAACTTATGATTCGATATGTATTGATCGCATATCGCAATCCCAACAGAAATAGATAAGACTCACTTTGTGGGAATGCAATGCGATGTTAAATATAAATAAAGTGATAATAAAAAGAAAACATTATCCGGGCGGGTAAATAAGGATTTCCCAAACTCTTTGTGCCAAGTCATCATACATCGCAATCGCATAAATTCTAAAGGCTTTTAGAACATGGCGCTTACACCTCTCGATTTCTGATATGCGATGGTTCTCAGAATATTAAAATAATATATATTGAAATCGCTCATTGTTAAATCAGAAGATTAATGACACACGTTCTAATTAGAACTTGGGAAGACTGCGATGCGATCTATTTATTGAAGCATATAAGTTTGAAGTCGTTCAATACGGTGAGGCATTAAGAACAGTAATGACTTCGGTCCTTCACAGATTTCGTCTTGCGTGTTAATATCAATTCAAAATACGAAATCTTTCGCACCAAATGCTTCTGCCCTGATCTTCGACTGTACTATTATCATCACTATCCATTCAAACATTAACCGCTCTGAAGGTTTTAAGTTTATCAGTCTTTTTTGTTTCATATAATTGCAGTTTGAATCTGGAAGTATGCAGCTAACCAAAATGACAAAGAAGGCACGAAAGACGAAAGCTTCCCCTGCAGTAGCCAAAGGAACGGAAAAGGTTGTGTTAATCTCAGATATGACATGCCAAGACTTTGGGAAGATTTCATGGGAAGGAATATATGATATGTTGGAAAAGGAAAACTCGAAGGTAACAGAAGGACACACAACGACTGATGGACCTGCAGAGTCAGAGAATATACTTAGTGGTTTAACCGATTCTTTCCTTACCCGAATAGCGTTTCGTGCAAAGATTTTTCCATACAATGACATGGTAAAATGGGTAGTTGAATATATCAACATAACAGATAGAACACTCTTCACATCTAATGGGAGAATATTTGGGTCCTTCAAGCTTGAGGATTTGAAGAAAATGTATCATCTGCTAGAGCCCCAAAAGTGCTACAACAAAAAATTCCTTGAAGCTTTCGCGAAGGAAAATGAAGTAGAGTCCGACCCCATCAAACAATGGAGGCATTTCCCTAACAAACACAAGTAGGATTCATCCGGTATGTATTATGTGGACTCTCTAGCGTCTCCATATTGTTATGCTACTACAATGATGTGTAGATTATTTGGAAGCCCCAATTCCACTAAGTTTTCCATTGAAATGGTTCCCTTAATAGAAGTGGCTTTGAATTCTTATGTGATGGATTAGGCAACCATTCTATCAGATAAAATGGTTGTCCAAATACTTGATTAGAGAAAGAACAGGTTTGTTACCACCCGAGTGGTTCCCCCATTTTATATGAGTGCATATATAGTTGACACCATTTGTTTTAACTCCGATTTTCCTATCATGGGATGGAAATGGACTGTCAAAGACCCAACCCCTATCCATATTTACCATAAAGACCTATGGCAAAAGCAATATAAGAAATTTTTTTACAAAATTTTCCATGGCTTCATCCTACCCATTCATTAGGCCATCTTTAATAGATCAGCCTCTCGGCTGTCTGAGGAAGCCAGCATCGATCTAACTTCAATTGGCAATTGGTTTGGGGAAGAATTGTTTACATACGTTAGGGTTTATGGTAGTATCATTGATCCGCATGTCCTGCCTCTATAAGTCCAGGATAAACTACTGGCTAGTGAAATAGCCTGTCAGATGGTTGAAAAGGGCCTTACAAAAAATCTCAAAGACGCCAAGAAACAGTTATGGCCTGCCCTTCCGATCCAATGTGGTATCTATTCGTTGCATGACTACAAACATGCACAAGCTGAATTTGAGAAAATAAGGGGTCTGAACCTAGCTGTTATTCCCAGAAGACAATATGACCCAAATAAAGTGGCTTATAATTTTACTACTCAGGTAAAGGTTAAGTAATTCATCCATGAAAAGGATGAATTCGATGTCTTCTTCAGATTAGCAGAGGTTTGCACGAGTGAGCCGTCTCGCAAAGATCAAGCTAGGACTGGGAAAAATGGACCAATTCATTCAGTATAGGGTACAAAGGCTTCAGTCAATACCACTGGACTTATTTAACACTACACCGGTCATACATCAACAGGGAAAATCACAGAGCAGGACATAGAGAAAACTTCTAGGGAAGCCGAGATAAGCGAGAAAGCTAGTGAACAGTTGGACACAGATGTTCGCATTGATCCGGTGTTGATCAAAGAATGGGAACAGTTTGACCTTCAGATTAAGGGTCAAAGTGATACTCAAACAGTTATCACATCGCAATCTCCCTTAAGACAACAACCCATAGTTCATGATCCTGTGGTTGAAAAGGCATCCAACAAGGATTTAATTGTGAGGGAATTCGAGATAATCCCTGAGAATCCTTCATCAGAGATTATATTGAGTATTGAGGAGATCCCACCATTGGATGTGTTTTATAGCCCTAAACACAGGGCAATAGTCAAAAGATAGAGGAAGAAGAGAAAAATAGACCAAGTATCAGCAACTATCTCTTAAGATGAATACATGAATGTCATTTGAAAAGATTCAGAAGCTGATCCCTTCGAAGACTTGACTAAATTATCTTAGTTCGCAGGTGCATACACAATTGCCACGATCGATAAAGCAATTGAAGTTAATCTATTGATAAAAAAAAAGATCAAAAGATTAAACAACTTGAAGATCAACTAAAGGCCGAGAAATGGAGGATTAATCAGCAGGCAATTGAAAGACAACAACAACTATCCCAAGAGTTTGAACAACTAAAACTGGCGCATCATGAAGAGATTAAAGCTAAAGATGAGCAAATAAGTTAGCTACAACTCTCGATAGAGCAGTTCAAAGAAAATCCTAAAGTTGAAGAGTTTATAAAGGAAGCCCTAGCAATAATTTTATTTATTTATTTATTTATATTATTATTATTATTATTATTATTTTTTAATCTCAACAGCTAGCCCAACTCTGCCAAAAGATATCCCTCATTCATCCATTTTGCATCAAAACCAACACGTTGGTAGATCAAGCGGTCAATTTCAGATTGGAATTTGAGGAAGCAGATGACAAGAACATATTATATCTCTTGGCCAAACATAGAAAAGGGAAGGGACTAAATTACCAGTGATTGAAGAATCTCATAAAGAGATATTGTTTTCAGAATAGGAAACACAACTGTTCAAAGTAGAAAGAGCAACTTCAATAGCCAGGGTAGCAAGGAATAATGTCATTGGATTGATAAATGATAATTTACGTAGCGCCAACTTAACTTTTAAGTGCACCCCTAAAAATCTTCCTAAGGTAAAATCATTGGGAAAACAATGGAAGCAAGGTTCAAACACTAGAGAAGAAAAACTAAAAAAATTAAAAGGCCTCAATTGGGATACACATTGGATCTATTTGGTCAAACTACATAGCCAACAAATGACAATCAAATGTCTTGCGGACGTAGTCGATCGCATGATACCCAAACTCTCGGATGCGGTGTACACAAGTCAACTGCATGCCAGGATGAGTCATCCACCGAAGTCCAAACTATGCTTGAGATTTGTCAACTAAAGTCACAAGAGGAATGACAGATGCAATGCATCTTTTGAAGTTATTTGCAATTCTATTTTTGTCATGAAATCCCATACTTTTAGAGGGGTCGTTCCAACCACTCCAAGCATCTTTTACGAACAACTTGTTTTTATTTTCACTATAAAGACTCTTTCATGTCATTTTAGAAAGGGTCCTGAATTTGTATTAAAATTGGATTGAAGAAGAAAGCACTTTTGCACTTCTTAATTTATTTTTGTAGAAAGAAAGGATCAAGGTTCAAACTCTTTTTGAAAGCAGATTTCAAAAGGACTTGTATTTCTGTATCTTTTTTGTAGTTTTCAGAAATAAAAAGGAACGAACCAGACTGTTACTTCAGTAACATGTTCAAATACATATGGTACTTATATCTATGTCATTTTGTTTCATGTTGGACAATTTAATAGTCTTTTGATTCAATATTGTTGTATATGTGACATCCATTCAATTCCGCATTTATATCGCTTATGAGTAATTCTGGAATTGATATCTTGAACATGTATGCTGGTAATTAATGTTATTATGATATGCAATCTGTTTTATATTACTTTGTTTGAAGTAATCATCGTTCATGCTTCACTTATGTAATTGATTGATTAATCTTTATTAGTGATTGATTACCTGAAGTCATAATAGATATTGAGTTACTTGGGTTATATATATATATTATATATATAATATATATAATTATATATATATAGATTATATTATATATTATATATATATATATAAATATATATATATTATATATCATGTACATATATAACATTATACATACATATACATATACTATATGTGTATGTGTGTGTTGTGTGTGTGTGTATAATATATATATATATAATATATATGTATATATGTAATATATCTATGTTATTACATATATGTATATATGTATACATATACATATATACATATACATATATCATATCTTATGTATATATATATACATATATACATATATGTATATATGTATTACATATATATATATATATATATATATATATATATATTCAGAAGTATTATCATTCAACCATCTATCATTCTATCACGTATTTTAAACACCCACTCATCTTACACATCTTTATAAGGGAAATTGGTCCCATATTATCGAGTCAGAGCCACCATACCAAACGGAAAATGAACTATATTAAGGGCTGGACCGTTGGTTATCGCCCAATGTTGTTGCAACGATTTTAGAGGCATCAACATTTTTGGCACTAAAAGGAGGGCCTAACTTTGAATGGCAAGTAAATCTAAATCTACAAGCCATTCTAAGAGTAAAACTCCCTCACCATCACCTCCAACTTCTCCCTCACATTCTAAATCTCCTATTCCCAAGCAATAAGTTGAAAAGAAAAATACAAAACCCACTACTGAAACCCTAAACAAGCCAGACAATCCTTCTTTTGAACCTCCTAAAGTAAAATCTTTGATTCACAAACTCCAGCGGATTTCAATATCACAAGAAGAGTCTGAGTTATCCCAAGGTAGTGTTACTTGTCAATGTATCCCATCGCAGCCACTAACTAGGGCGAAGATTGAAAAGCTCGGTATTCCACCAGTTGAATTCCCTCTACCAAGTCGAAAAAGGGCTAGAAAGACATGATTTGAATCTAACAGTGAGACTCTGTCCTCATCATCATCCATTCCATCTATACCATTGAAAGGTCATACATCCGTTTCCCAACTTCAGATCATAGTCCAAACATGTACAGGAGCTTCAACATCCTCTACCCAATCACTTTCAATCGCTTCTTCACCCTCTTCTACTAATAGCTCAACAGTGGCACATAATCAACCTCAACCGAGGTCATGGACCAACTCAGGAGCTGTCAGAATGCCTGAACCTTTGACCTAATTGCTAGCACATCCTGAAAAATGGCTACCTAAATTCAATCCTGACAATGGCCTGTTAGCGAAAGAACATATAAACAATTTCATGTTATCGATTAACTTGAATGGAGTAATAGAAGAAGATGTTGTTGTAAGACTATTTCCATACACTCTACAAGGAGCAACATGATCATGGTACTTTTTGTTACCACCAGGTTCTATCAATAGCTGGGATGCTTTTCAAGAGCAATTTCTAACTAAGTTTGGAGACAATAGGTCTACAACAAATTTGATTAATGACCTCTCCAACCTTAAAGCCAAATCAAAAGAACCCATTAAGGACTTTAACTCACACTTCAATAAGTTATTGAATAAAATACTTGTGGCATCCAAGCCTAGTGAGGAGGTCAGAGATGAATGGTACATTTCTTCTTTGTGTTCAAACATAACCATCTTCATTGATAGAGTTTCCAGACCAACATTAGCAGAAAATATGAAGGAAGCAATAGTTGTTGAAAAATGTATCCTGGCTTTGGAAAAGAAAAATGCTCTAGAGGAAAGGAAATCCAAGAAAGTAACCTTTAGAGATGATTCAAAGAAGAAATCAACCAAAGATCCATATGACATGGAAGGCCTACAAAAATTTCTTAAAACTATGTCCAATGAAATGGTAGAAATAAAAAAGCAGGTGGTTGAAACTTCTACAAAAAGACCATTTAGGAATTTTAAAAGAAACCAGCCAACTGACCCTAAACCACCTAATGCCATATCTAATGCATAATTTGATTTAGATGATGATGAAGAAGAAGATACAGTTTTATCAGCCGAAGAAATAGAGGAAGATGAAACAGTTGAATATCATGGAATGTGGGACTTTATTCGACCTAACTTCGATAATGAAAGTGAACAGGAAGCTCTACTAGTAAATACTAGAAGTAAGAGTATCGTATAGCCTAATCAGTCAAACAAAAAGAAGAAAAATTCAAATCCTATTACTAAAGAGAAAGTTCTCTCAAAGAAAACTCTAGTTTCATCTCCCCAAACTCAACCATCTTCATCCAATCCTCCCTCATCATCAAAAATGCTAGTAGTGTCGGATTCCATGGATTATAACATGGTTGAAGACATGAAGAAGACTCGAGCGAACATTTCTCTGCATGAACTTAGCAAGATCAAGCATCAATAAAAGTTGTTGCTTAAAGAATTAAATGTAGTACCTTCTTCTCCTCTTCCAACTAGTGTTTTATCCAAGGCTGCCAGAGGATCAAATAAGCCACCACCTGATAAGGTGGAGTCTACCGATGCCATTTTAATTGGGGATAAATCAAATCCTCATACTCCTTTTCTCTTGACTTATGAGATCTACAATAGAAATTTTCATAACTGCTTGATTGATTTAGGGGCTTCATCAAATATAATGTCATTATCAGTTTGCTCCAAATTAAATATTGAACCCCAAAAGTCTGCAGTCCATATTGTCCAATTAGATCAAACTAAGGTTCAAGTTTTAGGAGAAATAAATTCAGTTACTATTAGACTATCTGCTGATCCAAGGGTTGTTCAAAGAATTGATATATTAATTTCTGACATCCCTCATTTTTATGGTTTAATTCTTAGCAGAGATTGGTCTGAAAAACTTCACGGTTATATTTCAACTGATTGGTCTCACATGTGGCTTCCCTATAATGGAAAGCCAAATCAAATCATAATTGACCGTGAAAAACACTTGACTCACACAGTAACTGAATTCGAAGAAGAAAATCAACCTATAGCCTTCAATAATAACATTCTTGGAAACTATTTGGCTGAATCATTTTTTGGGAACTTCAATGCTCAACAATCTCCTTTTTTTGTTAATAGTGTCATATTATGTCAAGTTGAAAAGTTCTCTTGTACTAATACTTCTAAGTGTGTTAGTGTTGTAGATGAACTTGTAAATAAACTTGTAAATAAGCCTTTATTTTGGTCTTTGTATTTTGATGGATCTAAATCCAATGACGGTGCAGGAGCAGGATGCATTTTAGTCAGTCCTGAAGGAGAAAAGCCGATGTTATCATGTATATTAGAATTGGAGTGTACCAACAATACTGCAGAATATGAAGCATTGATTCAAGGTCTTTATAAAGCAATAGGCTTGAATATCCAATATCTGAAAGTATTTGGTGATTATGAAATTGTCATTAAACAAGTGAGAAATAATATCCATTGTCTTTCAGGGTATTTGAAACACTATCAATCACTTGTTCAAGATCTTATAACTCATTTTCTGGCATTTGATATTTCTCTTATTCCCAGATCACAGAATGCATCAACAGATCTCCTGGCTAATGTTGCTTCTAAACTCCTTCCATATGAGGATTATAGTCTAGATAGATTTTCTATTGAATTAATTTTTCAACCATCTGTCCCAGATAATGTCACCAATTCGCGTGTGTTCGATCATGATGAGGATATCCTAATTTTCTTGAAATCTGAAGGATCTTATGATGATCAAATCATTGATGAAAGCGATCATGATCTTCAATTAAAACAGAAAATCAAAGAAAATCCCATTCCTAAATCTATGGTTAAACTGGAAGATCTTTATGATATTAAGGATAGATTTAAAAAGGTCACTAATGCAAAACTTCAAAGTTCAAATTTAAGGTTTGAATTAGTAAACCTTGGTACAGATACCAAATCACAAAATGTTAATCTAGGGCTTGAACTTTCACCCGATGAAAGACTTGCTTTCATCCGATTAGTGAAGAAATACAAAAATGTTTTTGCTTGGAATTATGAGGATCTGAAGACCTATGATACCTCTATTATTCAACATACAATTCCAATGATTTCTGACGAGGAACTGATACAACATAAATAAGGAAAATTCACCCCAATCTTGAGAGTCAAATCAAAACAGAGTTGAATAAACTCCTTAAAGCCAAAATAATCTTTCCTGTCAAACATTCAAAATGGGTCTCAAAATTGGTACCTGTCAGGAAAAAGAATGGCGATATTAGGATTTACATAGATTTTAGAAATCTCAACAAAGCATGTCAAAAGGATAATTTCCGATTACTAACAATGGAACAAATACTTCAATCAGTAGCTGGCTCTGAGTTAATGTCTTCCCTTGATGGTTTTTCAGGATATAGTTAGATCCTGGTACATCCAGACGATAGATTAAAGACTACATTCAGAACCAAATGGAGAACATATGCTTATCATAAAATGCCTTTTGGTTTGATAAATGCTGGAGCTACTTTCCAACGAGCCATGGATATAGATTTCAAAGGTTTGATCAATAAAACAGTCGTTGTTTACCTAGATGACATAACTGTTTACGCTAAGAAAAAGAGAAACCATTTGCATGATTTAAAGCAGATCTTTGAACGTTGAAAAAAGTATGGGATTTCCTTAAATCCAAAGAAATCATTCTTTGCTCTTAATGAAGGTAAACTTTTAGGGTTTATTGTATCCAAAAATGGCATATACATTGGTCTGGACAGGATAAAAGAGATTTCTGATATCTCTTTGTCACATAATAAGAAATATATGCAATCTTTCTTGGGATAGATAAAAAGATTCGTTCCTAATTTTTCTCATATTGTTTTACCCTTGCAATCCATGAATAAAACAAATTTAGTTTTCAAATGGGGACATAACGAAAGAGAAGCTTTTGATTCGATCAAACAAGCAATCATTAATGGTCCTGCATTGAATACTTTGAATTTTTCTAGTCATTTTATTTTGTATAATTTGGCCACTGAATCATCTTATGCTGTTGTTTTAACACAAATCAATGATCAACAAGTGGAAGCACCCATATCTTTCTTTAGTTCCAATTTATAAGGTGCTGAGCTAAATTATTGAGAAGTAGAAAAACAAGCCTTCGCTGTGCTTAAGTTTGTTAAACATTTTAGACCTTTTCTCCTGAAAACACATACAAAAGTAATAGTCCCATTCTCTGGAATAAGGCAATTGCTAATCCAAAGAGAAGTAGGAGAGAAAAGAGCGAACTGGGTAACAACTTTACAAGAATATGATATTGAAATTAAACCAGCGAAAATTGTTAGAGGACAAGGTTTTTGCAGGTTGCTAGCAGGAGCTTCCAATATACCAGATCATGAAGATTCAAGTAGTACTGCACAAGTAAATGAGATAAGTATAATTGATTCTGAATCTCAATATGTTGATCTGATTTTTTACTTAAGAAATGGATATGCTCCCCCTGAGTTCAGCTACAAAAACAAACGTGCTTTAAGGTTAAAAGACAAACACTATGAAATTGTTGATAACATGTTATTCAGGAGAAATTATGATTTTGTTCTATTAAGATGCCTTGAAAAATCTGAAGCGCAAAAGGTTTTACAGGAATTGCATGATCGCCCAACTGGTGGACATTTTGGAGGAGACACTACAACACACAAAATACTGCATGTTGGGTATTATTGGCCGACTTTGTTCAAAGATACCCATGACTATGTGAGGAAATGTAAAATATGCCAGACTGCTAGTGGGAGGCGAAGGAAACCAACCTTTCCTTTACAACTAGTTAATATGGAGCAACAATTTGAGCAGTGGGGGCTTGATATAACAGGAGAAAATGTTCCTCATTCTTCCAAGCAACACAGATATATCCTCACAACCACCAACTACTTCACAAAGTGGGTAGAAGAAATTCCACTAAACGTAGCAAATTCTGATGTGATTATTGAATTTATTGATCATTTCATCATCACCAGGTTTGGTTTACCTAATGCGCTTATTTTTGATAATGCATCTTATTTTTCTAGAAATAGTATAGTCAAATTTGCTCTTAAGAGAGGTTTTAAGTTAAAATACTCTGCAAATTACTATCCACAAGGAAATGGCTTAGCAGAATCAACTAACAAAAATCTCATCAGGATTATTAAAAGGACTGTTGATGAAAACCAAAAGAATTGGCAAAAATCTTTAATATTTTCACTATGGGCAGATCGTATGACCCAGAAGGCCTCAATTGGTACTTTTCCTTTTAACTTAGTGTATGGGAAAGAACCTGTTATTCCACCAAATCTAGCCCTCCCATCACTAGCCCTAGTACAATTCATTGAAGAAACTCCTTCTTCCTCTATTCAATTAAGGTTTGATCAAATTCTTAAATTAGATGAGGAAAGAGAAAAAGCCAAGATTACTCATGCTAAACATCAGCAAGTCATTAAATCTTCTTTTGATGCAAGTTCAGCTGGCTCAAAAACATTACAGATTGGTGATCTTGTTTTAAAATGGGACAAAGCACATGAAGACAAAGGTAAACATACCAAATTTCAGAAAAATGTGGCTTGGGCTATTTCAGATTGTTGAAAAGGTAAGCTCATCAACGTTTTTACTGCAAGACTTATTAGGAAAGAGAGATTCTCTTCGTGTGAATGGGCTTATATTAAAGAAATTATTTCCCTAAGGAGGTAACCCCTTCTTATCTGTACATATTCTTTTTATGCAAATTTTGATTTATTTCAATAATGTTTTAAATAGTCTACCATTGGCTTTCTACTATTGAAATATCTTTGAAAACATATTGTGAACATCCGCTTTTAGAAAGTAGAAACTTTTAAGGAAGTGATTACAGTTTTGGGAAATTAGATAAACATCATAAAACTCTAAGATGTTATTTGAAATTATGAAATCTTTCAAACCAAGAAAGCATAGTAAATGATTTAAGTTGTATCAGTTGAGAGAGGTTATTTTGTAAAAAGTAAAGACTTTCTATGACTAAGCATCTACATCTCTACAATTGTCATTCAATAACTCTTAAGGAGTCAAAGATTCACCCCATCCATTAGGATTATGGTTTTTTAGAGTGTAATTCTAAAATATATCTGATTTAAAAGATAAGAGGTCTCATTACAAGCCTGCTTACCATGATCATAGGGAACTACTGACATTACCAATACTGCATACCAAAACAGGTTAATGGCTTATAATCATAAGACAAGGGGTCTCATTACGAGCCAGCTTGTTCAGTTCAATTACAACCAGTGAATGGCATTATCATCTTCTGGCTCCCAAACTAGGACAATGGTTTTTATCCAAAAAAGAAAAAATAAAAAAAAGTAAAAATAAAAAATGAAAATATATACAGATATATCTTTCTGAATTTATCTTTAAAAGATTATTTTCTTAGATGGATGGGATAATGAGTAATTGATGGTTAAAAGGTAACCCTGTCGAGACTATAGATGTTTGCTGGCAGTAATGGCTCTACCTATGACAAAAGAGTAAATTCAAAAGCTAAGTTGCAGAATCCCCCTACTTTATCTTTAACAACTAATCAAGGCTTGAAGAAACTATAAATGTTTTCATTAATAATAAGGGTTTGTAAAAGAAATTGCAAAATTGATCAATTTTTTCTTATTCAAAGTAATTTTGTTTTTTCTAACACATTTCAAAATAGTTTCCTTCTCCTCAATTGTTTGTACTAAATAAAGTGTTAGAAATTTCATCTTTTTAATCAAAGATAACTAGTTCTTTCAGTGAATCGCCAATTGTTGTGCTATACAACAACCCCCCCATTTCAATTTTTTCTTAATTTTATTCTTAGATGCTAAATAGGAAATAGGCCCCCCCTAATTTATAAAAAGCAATAAAATCTTTATATATAAATCAATTTCTTTGTTTCTCGCTTTTTAAATAAAAGTGATTAAAAAAACCCTCTAAAAACAACACACATCGCATGCGCTTAAGGCCAAAAGAATTCAATCTAAATATTAGTGTATAAATGCGAAGTTACCGCACAATCCTAAACATTACGTTTCTTAAAACAATTCATTGGTGAACATGCGATTGCGATAAAACTATCGCATATCACATATCGTCAATTCCAATAAAAAAGTTGTAATGGGCCATAGAAACTTTGTGATGCGATAAGATTCTCGCATCTTGCATACCACTAAAAAACCATATGAAGCCACACTTGAAAACTTGCGATGCGATATGTATTGATCGCATATCACAATCCCAACAGAAATAGATAAGACTCACTTTGGGGGAATGCGATGCAATGTTAAATATAAATAAAGTGATAATAAAAAGAAAACATTATGCGGGCGGGTGAATAAGGATTTCCCCAACTCTTTGTGCCAAGTCATCATACATCGCAATCGCATAAATTATAAAGGCTTTTACAACATGGCGCTTACACCTCCCAATTTGTGATATGCGATGGCTCTCAGAGTATTAAAATAATATATATTGAAATCGCTCATCACAAAATCGAAAGATTAATGGCACGCGTTCTAATTAGACCTTGGTAAGACTGCGATGCGATCTGTTTATTGAAGCATTTAAGTTTGAAGTTATTCAATATGGTGAGGCATTAAGAAAGTAATGACTTTGGTCCTTCAAAGATTTCGTCTTGCGTGTTAATATCAATTCATAATACGAAATCTTTCACACCAAATGCTCCTTCCCTGATCTTCGACTATACTATTATCACCACTATCCGTTCAAATATTATCCGCTCTGAAGGTTTTAAGTTTATCACTCTTTTCTGTTTCATATAATTTCAGTTTGAATCTGGAAGTATGCAGCCAACCAAAATGACAAAGAAGGCCCGAAAGACGAAAGCTTCCCTTGCAGTAGTTGAAGGAACGGAAAAGGTTGTGTTAATCTCAGATAGGACGTGCCAGTACTGTGGGAAGATTTCATGGGAAGGAATATATGATATGTTGGAAAAGGAAAACCCAAAGGTAACAGAAGGACAGGGAACGGCTGATGGACATGCAGAGTCAGAGAATACACTTAGTGATTTAGCCAATTCTTTGCTTCACCGAATAGCGGCTCGCACAAAGATTTTTCCATACAATGACATGGTAAAATGGGTAGTTGAAGGTATCAACATAACAGATAGAACACTCTTCACATTTGATGGTAGAATATTTGGGTCCTTCAAGCCTGAGGATTTGAAGAAAATGTATCATCTGCCAGAGCCCTAGAAGTGCTACAACAAATCATTCCTTGAAGCTTTCGCGAAGGAAAATGAAGTAGAGTCTGACTCCATCAAACAATGGAGGCATTTCCCTAACAAACACAAGCACGAGTCATCCGGTATGTATTTTGTGGACTCTCTAGCGTCTCCATATTGTTATGCTGCCGCAATGATGTGTAGATTATTTGGAAGCCTCAATTTCACTAAGTTTTCTATTGAAATGGTTCCCTTAATAGAAGCCGCTCTAAATTCTTATGTGATGGATTGGGCAACCATTCTATCAGATAAAATGACTATCCAAATACTTGATTATAGGAAGAAAAAGTTTGTTACCACCCGAGTGGTTCCCCCATTTTATATGAGCGCATATATAGTTGACACCATTTGTTTTAACTCTGATTTTCCTATCATGGGATGGAAATGGACCGTGCAAGACCCAACCCCTATCCATATTTACCGTAAATACCTGTGGAAAAAGCAATATAAGAAACATTTTTACAAAATTTTCCATGGCTTCATCCTACCCATTCATCAGGCCATCTTTAATAGACCAGCCCCTCGGTTGTTTGAGGAAGCCAACATCGATCTAACTTCAATTGGTAGTTGGTTTGGGGAAGAATTGTTTACATACGTTAGGGTTTATGGTAGTATCACTGATCCGCATGTCCTTCCTTTATATGTCCCGGATAAACTACTTGCTAGGGAAGTAGCCTATTAGACGGTTAAAAAGGGCCTGACAAAAAATCTCAAAGATGCCAAGAAATAGTTATGCCCTGCTTTTCCGATCTGATGCTATATCTATTTGTTGCATGACTACAAACATGCACAAGATGAAGTTGAGAAAATAAGGGGTCTTAACCTAGCCGTTATTCCCAAAAGACAATATGACCCAAATAAAATGGCTTATAATTTTACTACTCAGGTAAAGGTTAAGCAATTCATCCATGAAAAAGATGAGTTCGATGACTTCTTCAGATCATCAGAGACATTTGCGCAAGTGAACCATCTTGTAAAGATCAAGCCGGGACCGGGAAAAATGGTCCAATTCATTCAGTACAGGGTACAAAGGCTTCAGCCAGTGCCACTAGACTTATTAAACACTACGTCGGTCATACATCAAACAGGGAAAATCGCAGAGAAAATCCCAGAGCAGGACATAGAGAAAACTTCTAGGGAAGCCGAGACAAGCGAGAAAGCCAATGAATAGTTGGACACAAATGTTCACATTGATCCGGTGTTGATCAAAGAATGGGAACAATTTGACCTTTAGATTAAGGGTCAAAGTGATACTCAAACTGTTATCACACCAATCTCCCTTAAGACAACAACCCATAGTTCATGATCCTGTGGTTGAAAAGGCATCCAACAAGGATTCAACTGTGAGGGAAGTCGAGATAATCCATGAGAATCCTTCATCAAAGATTATATTGAGTATTGAGGAGATATCACCATTGGATGTGTTTTATAGCCCTAAACACAGGGCTATAGTCAAAAGGCAGAGGAAGAAGAGGAAAATATACCAAGTATCAACATCCGTCTCTCAAGATGAAAACATGAATGTCATTTGGAAAGATTCATAAGCTGATCCCTCTGAAGACTTGACTAAATTATCTCAGTTCGTAGGTGCATACACAACTGCCACGATCAATAAAGCAATTGAAGTTAATCTATTGATCAAGGAAAAAGATCAAAATATTAAACAACTTGAAGATCAACTAAAGGTCGTGAAACAGAGGATTAATCAACATGCAATTGAAAGACAACAACAACGACCCCAAGAGTTTGAACAACTAAAACTGGCACATCATGAAGAGATTAAAGCTAAAGATGAGTAAATAAGGCAGCTACAACTCTCGATAGAGCAGTTCAAAGAAAATCCTAAGGTTGAAGAGTTTATAAAGGAAACCCTAGCAATAAATAATTTTTTTATCTCAATAGCTAACCCAACTCTGCCAAAAGATATCCCTCATTCATCCATTTTGCATCAAAACCAACACGTTGGTAAATCAAGCGATCAATTCCAGATTGGAATTCAAGGAAGCAGATGACAAGATTACATATTATATCTCTTGGTAAAACATAGAAAAGGGAAGGCTACTAAATTACCAATGATTGAAGAATCTCATAAAGAGATATTGTTCTCAGAATGGGAGACACAACTGATCAAAGCAAAAAGAGCAACTTCAAGGGCCAGGGAAACAAGGAATAATGTCATTGAATTGATAAATGATAATTTACACAGCGGCAACTTAATTTTTGAGTGCACCCTTGAAAATATTCCTAAGGTAAAAGCATTGGAAAAACAATGGAAGGAAGATTCGAACACCATAGAAGAAAAACTCAAAAAATTAAAAGGCCTCAATTGGAATACACATTAGATCTATAGGGTCAAACCACATAGCCAACAAATGACAGTCAAATGTCTTGCGGATGCAGTCGATCGCATGATACCCGAACTCTCGGATGCGGTGTACACAAGTCAACTGCATTCTAGGATGAGTCATCCACTGGAAGTCCAAACTATGCTCGAGATTTGTCAACTAAAGCCACAGGAGGAATGATAAATGCAATGCATCTTTTGAAGTTATTTGTAATTCTATTTTTGTCATGAAATCCCATACTTTTAGAGAGGCTGTTCCAACCACTCCAAGCATATTTTACGAACAATTTGTTTTTATTTTCACTATAAAGACCCTTTCATGTCATTTTAGAAAGGGTCTTGAATTTGTATTAAAATTGGATTGAAGAAGATAGTACTTTTGCACTTCTTAATTTATTTTTGTAGAAAGCAAGGATCAAGGTTTAAACTCTTTTTGCACACAGATTTCAAAAGGACTTGCATTTCTGTATCTTTTTTGGAGTTTTCAGAAATAAAAAGGAACGAACTAGACTGTTATTTCAGTAGCACGTTCAAATACATATGGTACTTATATCTATGTCATTTTGTTTCATGTTAGGCAATTTAACAGTCTTTTGATTCAATATTGTTGTATATGTGACTATCCATTCAATTCTGCATTTATATCACTTCAGAGTAATTCTGGAATTGATATCTTGAACATGTATTCTGCCAATTAATGTTATTATGATATGCGATCTGTTTTATATTACTTTGTTTGAAGTAATCATCGTTCATGCTTCACTTCTTGTTGATGCGACGAATGTTTGCTATGCCAACAAGGGGAACTAACCCGATTGCAGACCCCAATTAGATTTTCTTTCGTTTGGAATGGCTTGTTCCGATGGGTTTTAGAGGATCCCGTAAACTTCTATATGTGTTGAAAGATTGCTTCTTGGAGGAAGACTTCAATTAAATCAACGAACGAAACAACTAACCTATATGTATCGAATCCTATCTGCATTAATTCTAACTACTTATGCTAGTCCTAACTATTCTAATCTATCCTGCAGGAGCATCAAAAGGAGGTTAAACATCATATATAAATTCCAAGTCCTAATGAATCAATTACTGGTTCATAGATGAACAAGGCTGTATTAAATCTTAATTGCAATCTAATTACTTATATAAGAATACACACTCATTTCCATACAAATAAAACTTTCAACTGATGTTTAACAAGGTCTCGAATCATTAATTGCTCATGAATTAACCATGGTAACAAATCATATTTGAATAACCAGGATTAGTCACAAATCTCTGTTATCTATATGCACAAAACAAATTGCATTTATATTTATGCCAGCAACAACATCCTGATTCTAAAGACATGAAAGGAGAGGCAAATGAATATGAAAAAGGCTCTTTCTTGACCCAAACAATCTTCTTTATTCACAATAAATCAAAGCTATTCTGCCCAAAAAAAAGTCCTCCTCTCCTATCCGGAGGTAATACTTATGCTGGTAGAAATGATTCTCGGTCTCCCTTTCAATTTTCGCTTCCCCCCTGTTCTTTTCAATATACAAATCAGAATACACAGATGTAGAACAGTCGGCGTCACTGCTGACACATAGAAGGCATATCTGCTGCGATGCTTCCTGTTACACAGTAATTTGTCACTGTCTCCCTGTCAGTCTTCCTACTATATCAAGAGACCAAATTCATCATGCCCATGCTATCTAATGTGTCCAAATGACCCACTTTGCCAAAGTTTCCTCTATCATTGCGACTGTTTTAAAAATAAACACGCTGAGGAGCGCTTCTAAACAGACTCAATGCGCTGCCAGCGCGGAAGCACATGCCTTTCCCGCGCTGGTCGGATTTCAAGTGACAGCGCGCTGATCTTTATATATGGTCGCGCTGATATGACTTTCCTTGTTATTCAGCAGCGATGCCAGCGCTCCAGTGCAGTTGTGCACCTGCGATGATCTAGTTTGGGCGAATTTTTTCTAACAGCCAGCCTTCCAGATGACTCCAGACTTGGTTGTTGGCCTTGTAAATGTCGCCCTCCCTTCTCTGGCATGTTTGTTTCGTCATTTGAGCCACCTTCCTTGGAGATAAGCTCATCCTCACACCATTCATGGAGACTCCTTCTCCTATTTAAGCCTCCACCATTGCCATGAGCTGCTAATTTGGAATTGATTGTGTTTAGAGCATTGCTGATAGTGTGTAAGCTTGATAGGCAGCTGGTGTGATAAGTGTGGGATTGCTTTAGTGGTTAAGGAAGGTTGTGAAGTGTTTCCATATAGTGTAAACTTGTGTGAGAGAGAGAGTCATCTTGGGATATCTACTTTCAAGGGTGAATGCTTGAAGGACTTGTTGGCTAGACCCAACCAAAGGAGGATTTGACGTCAAAACTTGGTTGTAATTCTCTTTTGTTTCATTAATAAGATAAACGACTATAATTATGGTTCCACTCATGTATCTTTGATTATGATGTTAGAGTTGTATCTTTTCTGACCGGTACATAGTTGCATCTCCCGGATTTTATGCTTGTATTTGTCTTGTCCTTTGCTTGTGCGGGTGTATGTTCACGGAGATCGTGAGGAGAGCGACCAGCTGAAGCGAAAGAATGGAAGCGACAACCCTTCCGCGAATATAAGCGTTGGATTAGAGGTAGGCTTTCATCTTTGCCTTTATTTTGCAATTAGGAACCTGCGTGTTAGCGTGCTTGATTGTTGCTAGACCTTAGTTAGGCTAGAGGGATCACCTTTGTCCACAGAGGGGATTTACCTACTCAACAATTTGGCGACTCCGCTGGGGAGACTTTATCTTGTTGTTTGAATTGTAAGCTTTAGATGGAGCCTGAAGCATGGCCAGTTAGCCTTCGAAACGCTATTTCTCTGCATTAGCGAAGTAGATCAAAACCATTTCAGTCAATCTTCGGTTTTGTTTACAAATTGAACAACTTGGAGCTAGCTGTTGTCATGTTCTTGTCCATTTTGTCCTTGAATTGAATTCTTGCTCTCTTTTCTAAGTTTGGGGATTAGTTCTTTGCTTTTGGGTTTCCTGGGTCGGTTTGGGAAGTGCCTTTATCATCTAAAGAGTGCTTGCCTTGGTTTAGGAGTTCTTGGCTTGATTGTGGTCATTTTTTGGCTTCATCGCGCTTTTTTATAAAATAGTCGCGCTGCCATCGCCTAGCCTTTCTTGTGATTTCTTGATCATCGCGTAAATACACCAAACGGTCGCGACGGTTCTGGAAATCGAACCATCGCGGTTAACCCGTGTTCTTCCGCGCTGACATCGCCTTGTTGCTACGTGTAGGTTTTTATCAGCGCCCTGTTGCTGTGTTCTACCCGCGCTGATTCCTGTAGAATTGAATTTTTTCAATTCACCTCCTGAATCTGTTAGTCTTGCTATCCCCTGCCTTTTCCACTTGGTTTATGACTTGATTTTTTATTGTTTAAAAATTGGAGCACTTCTTTGCGAGTTTTGTTGAAGCGAATCTCGTTTTTTGCTTTGTGACCTAGTTTTATTGCTTCAACTTTGTTGGATCAGCTTTGCTTGGTTACTCATTTACAAAGGTTCGTTTACTACTTGCTTTTTGTTTGATTTAACCTTCCTCTTTGCTTGCTTTTGCTTGGTTGTTTCAATGATTGTTGTTGAATCAATTTTAACATTGTTTCGATTTCTTTTCACTACCTGGGCACGGATTACAGTTGTTTGGGGTCAATCGGTTCTTTTCCACATTTGTTTGCTATTAATTCTCAAAATAATCTTTAGTGCATTTTGTCATTATCGAAAAAGAAAATCTCTTTTGCTTTGTAATAGTTAATGAAAATTAGAGCTTTTCATTTTGATTAGTAGATTAGTAATCTTAAAGAAAAGTTTAGTGATTTCCATTAGCTGCATTAGGGGAATTCTTTGTTGATTGTGTTCGTTTCGTTTGTATGAAAGCTTTCTAAACCCTTTTGTAATTAGCGTTCATCGAATGGAATGATCTGCTTTGGCATATAGAGTGCATTTAGGGATTTTGAGGAATTACATACGGTAGGACCTGAAAACCGAAACGTAACTCAAGATCAACTTTAAAATAAATCGAATGAACTTAAAAATGCATTGGAACATAACGCTCACATTCTAGAGGTCTAGGCTAGAGACGT
>APFE031631772.1:0-33445 GCA_000404065.3 Pinus taeda
TTATAGTTTCCTTAGTTGAGGATTTCGTTACTGCTACCCTTGATGATTTAGTTGATTCACATGAAGAACCTCATTACAAAGGGGATATTCCACTACCTATTGGGGAAAATATAGAGGGAGACAAGGAGAACTTTCATTTTTTAGGTGACAAACCGATGAGGGACAATGAACAACCAAACAATGATGGAAATTTGAATAGTAAAGAGGAAGAGTCTTTAGAATAAAATAATGAGGAAGAGAATCAAGACATGACTAAGGACCAATTGAGAACATGAAAACATGTCATCGCGAACCTAGGAAAGGACAGCAAGTCACAGTAAGTAACAAAAGGAACATATTTTGTTTACATAATGAATGAAATTAATGGACATAATTTCCACTTACCTCAAGAAGACAGGACATATCACTCGCCATAATAATCCACAACCACCATAAGCCTATGATGTAATATACACCATCAGCCTATGATTTCATTATCTTAATTAAAATATTTCACCCCTAGTGAACTATCCATTCAAACTTGTACCTATTAGACTATATGAAATCTCAGCAAGAACAATGGGAGATTCATTGAATCACATAAAGCCCATAATTTCCCTTTTTCTATAATATTGCGACAATGTTTTAGAAATTTTTCAGTCTGCAAGATGCATTAGGTATGTTGAGATATTATAGGGGTATGATTACGTTATTTCCCTTGAAAATGTGTTCAATTTCCAATATGATAGGTATATGGTAGTGGGAATAATGGTTCAGGAAGATGAAAAAACCATAGAAATAATGTATAGGCTACAACAAATCATAGAGTGAGAAATATGAAGCCATAATTGATGGAGTAGTTTCTCAATCCATAAGAGGTTTTGGTGAAGAACTAGAGTGGATTGGAAAAAAGGTATATACCAACACCCTATACATATCTCTCATCACAGAGAGATAATTTTCACATCAGGGGTGCCATGGGGTCATCTATTAGCACCACTTGAGGCTGCTAGATCACTTGAGGATTTAAAAACTAGTCAACATACCCTTCTTCCTCTGGAAGACAGTCTAACAGATGGCCACCAACATTTAAAACTCTAGTAGGCTAAATGATTCCCTTTCACATCATGACTCCATCAAATTACTTATGGAACATGCACTACAAGTAGAATGTTGTATCTGGAATGATGTTGTGTAAGCACCGAGGTTGGAAGTTGAAGAATCACTAGTAGAAGGAACAATTGTTGCAACTTCACTAGAAGTTGCAACTACTACAACTCCACCAAAATATGCAACTACTACAATCCATAAGAAGGTTGTTGCTACAACTTACAAAGCAGGAGAAATTGTTGAGTTGCAACCATAGGAAGAAGAATCCATGGGAGGTCATGATAGTGATATAGAGATCACTAGAATCCAACCTCCAACAAGGAGACTAAGGAGAATGAACAAGAGGCCTACACTTGTGGCTATACCAAAAATGAATATTATAAGGTAAAAAAAAGGAAGAGACAACACTATCTTCTATAAAAGAGGCGGAAACCCATGTTGCAACACAAGAAGAAACATGGTAGGACAAAGAAGAAGAGATACATGCTACAAAAAAAATAGATTTAGAAGAGATGCATGTTGTAGCATTGCTTGAAGAAAAAAAATTCTCCGAGGAAAGATTAAAGAAGTGTATGTGGTAACAAAGATTGAGAAAGAAGTAACCCTTGCATAAACAAAAGAACCTTTAGGGATAATTGAAGAAGATTAAGATTGTATTGAACCATAAAAAGTGGAAGGAAGGATAAAGTTAAGCCTCTACTACAAGACAATAAGAAATAGATGAAAAATGTAGGGATATTTTTCTAAAACATAAGAGAGAGGAAGGGTTACAACACTAAGTATGGAAGAAAAAATACAATAAGAAATAACAAATCCATATACCACTAGACCACTAATAAGAGCTTGTTTCCTCCTGTATTTGATGGGAAAAAGTACTTGTTATTATGTGATTTATATGGCTATCATATCCTTGCTATTTTCTTGGATTATATGTTGGTTATGAGAATTATTTATAGCAATGTTGATGTATGGCTCTCATCATGTTTTGCCTAGTAAATGAATGAACAATGAATATGTGACCTAATAGTGGGTAATGCAACTATTGTGATAAGGCATCAATTCTTCCTAATGATTCTCAAATAAGAATTAGACCCCTATGCTCATATATGTTGTTATGATCTTCAGAATGTGTATTTGTGACATGTTTGATGAAATGAATCTCATGGATAATAGGGGTCCAGTCAGTTCATTGATTAAAGTTTTGCATCCATACTCATGTTTTGATGTTCTTTATAATTATTGAAGGTTTCATGGAGTTATGGGAAGTGGCTTTATTCCTAACCCTCAAAAAGTGGCACAAAATCTCGGGTTGTTGGCATTGAAGTAGCTGAGAAAGTCCACAGTTTCTAGCTTTCCCTTACGGTGGAAGAGACTAGAGGCCTATAGTCACATGCATGGCTTATTAAGGGAGTGAATAGGGTGTTATATGGTGATATGTTCAGTTTACTCAAGGGTTTATCACCTATAAGGGTAGGGTGGCTCCTAGAGGTTCTGTAGCATGTGTGGAAGGTCAGTTTGGTTTAGTTCTATCGGTTCCACTTCCTTAACTATACATAGGGAGTTGAGTCACATCATAGTATCCTATCGTCACATGTTTACCCCACTAGACCGAGTAGCTTGGGTAAATGTGGGAGGAGGTGGTTACACAGTGGTATCAAAGCATGGTTCACCCCTTGGATAAGATGAGCGGTGTGTTAGTCATGCATTCATTTCGGTTGCATATATGTGTTCTCTATGCTTATGCTCTATGTACTTGTGTGTATGCATGATGGTGGTCATGGTTGCAATGGCGTTGCCATGTGGAAGTCGATGGTGTGTTGTTGGATGTAGTCGTCATGAATATATGTTGGTTATGAATGTCAGAGCTTATATATTGTTATGCATAGATTGATATGGTTGTAGTTGTCATGCATGAGGTAATGGTATGTGGTTGGTATGATCAGGAATTGATACCTAGATAATGGTTGAAAATTATGATTAATGCATATATGATTATGTTTATACATGTATTATGCTAATCTAGTTGGTCTTGTAGACAACATATCCTCCCCAAACTATATTGAGGTACGTTGGTTTGCTTATGATTTAGTTTAGCTAACATGATATAACTTGCAGGAAGAGAATATCCAAGATGACTAGAAGAATGGTAGACTACAGTTCATAAGGTTCTCCCTGTGGATAAGATGAGAAACATTTTGATGGGAACTCTTCTAGCATAGAAGACACATTGAGAATTTTGAAGGAAGAAATAAGGAGTTACAAAGCAGATAATGATAGGATCATTCAGAAACAAGAGAAATAAGAAGAAGTTAATGTAGTCATACTTCATAGTTTTTCAGACTTGTAGAGACAGGTACCACTTCAGATTAGCTATGTGTAGGAGGATAGGACTAGTGGGGAATTTGATAGTATGTCTCATGGTGGGCACAGGTTGAATATATATGACACTATCATGGATGGAAGATTCTTGGATACACCTGATAGGTGAGGCAATGGATATGGGATTTACTCTAGTTCTGGTTCAGATAGGTATCACGGTCGATATTTTTTGGATGAGTTCAAGAAAGAAAATCCACCTACATTTCATGGAGAAATGAAGAAGTCATAGGATGTCGAAGCATGGTTGCTTGGTATGAACAAGTTCTTCAGGTTGCATTATTACTCAGTGAACATGAAGGAAAAAATAGCTACATTTAGTCTTAAAGGAAAAACATACATTTGGTGGGAAGATGTAAAGAATGTTAGAGGCATTCATGAAGAGGAGTTGACTTGGAGTGAGTTTAAGAGACTATTCAAGACGTACCTATCAGAGAGATACTAAGATGAAGCCAAAGGAATTCTTGAGCTAGAGATGGGATCTATGATGATCAGGAATACACTAGTAGATTCTTGGAGTTATTGAGGTATGTGCCTTACCTCAAGGAGGAGACTGCCAATATTCATAGATTCATTAGTGGGTTTTCATATCATTCAAGGAAAGGATTGAGTTTAATGAGCCTATATCAATGGAGGAGGCCATTCAGAATCTAAATCATCGTTATGTGAAATCAAAGCACGAATTTTAAACTAAGATGGATTGGAAAGATAATGAAAAGAACAAAGGAAAATGGGAAAATAAGTGACCAAGGCCTCAGGACACACGTAACAAAGAGAATGCAACACTACATAAGAAGTTAAATGCATTTGATAGAGGACAAGAATTTTAGTCTGGGGAGCAGAACAAGGTTGTTGGCTAGAAGCCTTTACAATATTGGACTTGTGGCAAGGATCATCATCTAAGAGATTGTCCATATCATTAGGGTGGTAGACCGAAGATTGAAGGTGCATAGGAATCATGTAAAGTGGAAGATGTTGGACAGTGTCCCTCGAATTTATGCAACACTGGATAGCAAGAAGGAAGATTACTATGCATATATTATTGGGATGGATGGTAATTTTTGTGATCAAGTTGTTTCTATTTTGATTGAACTTGGATATAATTATAATTATGTTAACCCTGACTTAGTGTATAAGTGTGGTTTCACTGAAGAAGTGCATGTAGAATCTATGTTAGTGCAGTTGGCTACAAGTACAAAGAAGAGATTTCATCATTGGATAAGAGCTTGCACATTTCAATTGAATGCTATGCCTACCTTAGCACATTTAAATGTATTGTCATTGGATCATATAGTATGCTTTTGGGTATGGACTGGTTGTATCTTCACAGGACTAACGTGGATTTTTATGACAAAGCTATTGAATGCTTGGATGAAAATGGAGAACAGAGAACCTTACGGGGTAAGAAGAAGGAAACATCAATTAGGATGGTGATAGATATGCAGGTAAATCATAGTCACAAGAAGGGGTGTGTGTTATTCGCCGTGCATATTTCTAGTGATTAAGGTAAATAAGTTGAGGATGCAAATGTCTTGAGTAGGTACCTGGTTTTATAGTAGTTTTAGGATATGTTTCTGGAATAGATTTTAAAGTTGTTTCCTTATAGGGAAGTTAAGTTTTCTATTGAGTTAGTACCAGGAGTAGCACCAACATCAAAGGCACCTTATAGGATGAGCACACCAGGATAGTAGAGATGAAGTTTCAATTAAAGGAAATACTTGAAAAGGGATACATCAGGACAAGTGTATCACCTTGGGGTGCACTGATGTTGTTTGTGAAGAAGGATGGTACTCTTAGGTTATGCATTAATTATAGGAAGTTGAAAAAGGTGGCGATTAAGAACTAGTATATGTTTCCAAGTATTGATGACTTGTTTGATCAGTTGAAAGGAGTAACAATATTCTCGAAGATTAATCTGAGATCCGGATAATTTGGTACGCATCAAGTAAGAGGAAATTTACAAGACAACCTTCTGGATGAAGTATGGGCATTATGAGTTTATTATATTTCCATTTGGTTTGACTAATGCTCCAACTACTTTCATGTGCTTGATAAATAGTGTGTTGCATTCTTATTTGGACAAGTTTTTTGTTGTATTAATTGATGACATATTGGTATATTCTAAGAATGAAGAAGAGCATGCCGAACACTTAGCATCGATATTGAGATTATTGAGAGAGCATCAGTTAAATGCTAAGCTCAATAAGTGCATTTTATTTTAGATAGAGGTACATTACTTTTGAAATGTTGTTTCCAAGGAGGGTATAACAGTGGATTCAGAAAAGATAAGGGCTATCATGGAATGGGAACTCCTAGAAATGTGGATGAGGTAAGATCATTAATGGGACTAGCAGGTTACTATAGGAGGTTCATCAAGAATTTCTCTTAGATTTGATATCCTATCACATCATTATAGAGGAAAAGTAGGAAGTTTGAATGTACAAAATAATGTGTAGCAAGTTTTGAACAATTGAAGCAGTTGTTGATGAATCCTCTAGTGTTAAAGATTTCAGATCCAGATAAAGAGTTTGTAGTGTGCATGGAATTTAGCAAAAGGGGGTTTATTGGAGTCCTTATGCAAGAAGGATAGGTGGTATTCTATGAATCAAGGAAATTGAATGAGCATGAGAAGAATTATCCGACACATGATCTTGAGTTGGCAACGATCATTCATGCATTGAAGATGTGGAGGCATTATCTTCTTGGTAGGAGGTTTTTATTTATGAGTGATCACAGTGGGTTGAGGTACCTATTTTACCAATCGAATGATGATGCAACTAATATGATAAGGTATCAAATATTCTTAGTGATTCTCAGATAAGTATGAGGCCCCTATGCTCACATTTGTTGTTATCACCTATAGATTGCATATTCGTGATATGTTTGACGAAATTCCTGTCATGTCTAGTAGGGGTACAATCAAGTGCTTGTTCAAATATTTACATTTGTATCAATGCCTCAATGTTATTTTTCATTCTTGAAGGTTTCATGGAGTTTTGGGAAGTGGCCTGAGTCCTGGCCTTGAAAAGGAGCCATAGAATCTAGGGTTGAAAGATCAGAAATAGCTGAAAAGGACCCTATTCGCTTGCATGCCCATGTTGTGAGAGAGATTGGAGGGCCCCAGTTGCACGCATGCCCATTTCATGGGAGCGACTGAGGCTCTAGAGTAGTGAAGTGTCAATTTGTTTTAGGGGTTAATCACTTAGAAGGGTTGGTTGTCTCCTATAGCTTTTGTGACATGTGCAAAAGGTCAGATTGATTGTGTTTGGTTGGTTCCACTTCCTTAACTGTACATGGGGAGTTGAATCAGATTGTAGTAGCTGCTCGTCACATGTTTACCCCAATAGACTGGTTAAATTGAATAAATGTGGGAGGAGGGTGTTACAGAATCAAAGTCCTTTTTGTATGGAGTTCATTAACATAACACTCATTCAATATCAATCCAAAGCCCCATGGAAAACAAAGGAACACGTTTTCTTTTAAGAAACGGTTAAGGGTTTCGCAATAATAATACTAGATTATGTGCTAGAAGCCTTATAATATCTTTTTGTTATGCGATAATGTAAATATTCACCAGACCATACAAAATTAGTGCCATCTCTAGGATTTCATTTCTTCCCTATTCTAAATATATATTCTCTTTATGAATATAGAAAATCCCAAGAATCAGAAGGTATTTACATTACAACATATATCAACAAAATATTTTAAATAAAACCAATAAACCCGTCCTTAGCTTCCCCAATCAACAACGTCCAAAACTAGGCTTGTCGCTCCTCTGTGAGTGAAGAGGCTTCTTCTTATCAGGAACCACACTAGGAGGAACACCTCCAAGAGAATGTTGAGCACTGCCAGCCATACAATTCCCTAGAGTTGTAACTCGAGTGTTGAGTGCAATAAATTCCTCATGGAATTCATTCAAAGAAATTTCCAAACTACTCAAAAGTTAGAGGAACTTAGCTTCTAATAATAATTGTGAAGACTAGCATTGTCTCTCATCCATGTCATCCTGTTGTTTCCTAGAAACTTTGGCAACACCTCAACCAAATAAAAAAATTTAAGAAACAAAGAACCAACATCAAGGCTTTCTGGAAGACAATGGGGTTGTTCCATTTAAGGAAAGGACCATTGAACCCGACTAGTAAAAGAACTAACAAGCTTAACCCACACCCCAAGACTAGCAGGGTAAGGCTTCCAAAGAATTTTCTGGAGTTCCACATAATCTATTATATAATTGAGATTCAAACACTACCATAAGCCATATTGAGGAAAATTTTCATATCCAACCCAAAATCCTCTAGAGGATGATGAATAGATTGATGATTGGAAGTGCAGGGTGATGAAATTAACTCCAACCCACTTCTCAGAGAAAGAAACTCCATATCCATATTGAATTCCAGTCGCTCTCATGAAATAAGAATTAAATTCTTATGCCTCATTTTGCAGATGAGAAGAAATATTTCGAGACACATAATAAGGTGGAGGGGACACTTAGAGGAAAATTTTAAAGATCGACGTCAGAAATTAATAAATATCTATATCCCAATACCACTTATCCTTTTATCAAGAGCCATAGACCATTTAGAGTAGGAGGAAAATGCCTCATCTTCACTTTCAAAAAATTTCCATATGTGTCAAAATTTGAATGAAAGTGAATACGCCTTGGGAGTCTCGTCATGACTATGGTATATAGATGATTTTAAATTTTCGTTGATCCAAATATAATATTCCTTGGCCCAAACATAGCCTTTTTTTCCAAAATGTCTGCCACTGAATTCAAATGTCAACAAACATGGAAAAATTCCATATGCTTGAATTGAGAGGCAAGTAAGAGAATCCTTTGGAGAATAAGAGGGAAAACAAAGCTTGACTCCATCATAGCCTAGACCACCTAAAGAATTATAATCATTGAATCAATAAAGACTAGAATAATGGTAAAATTTATTTCCAAAGAAGTTTCTAGACCCTTTCGTAGAGAAAGAAACTCCATTTCATGGGAGTGACTAAGGCTCTAGAGGAGTGAAAGTCAAGTTGTCTCAGGGGTAAATCACTTAGAAGGGTTTGGTTGTATCTTGTAGCTTTTGTGACATGTGAAAAAGGTCAGATTGATTGTGTTGGGTTGGTTCCATTTCCTTAACTGTATATGGGGAGTTGAATCAGATTGTAGTAGCCGTTCATCACATGTTTACCCCAATAGACTGGTTAACTTGAGTAAATGTGGGAGGAGGGTGTTATAGAATCAGAGAAATTTTTGTGGAGTCCTTAACATAACACCCATTCACTATCAATCCAAAGCCTCATGGTAAACAAAGGAACATGATTTTTTTTTTAAGAAACAGTTAAGGGTTTTGCATTAATAATACTAGATTATGAGCTAGAAGCCTTATAATATCTTTTTTTCTCTGACAATGTAAATATTCACCAGACCATACAAAACTAGTGTCATCTCTAGGATTTCATTTCTTCCCTATTCTAAATATATATATATTTTTATGAATATACAGAAGATCCCAAGTATCAAAAGGTATTTACATTACAACATATATCAACAAAATATTTTAACTAAAACCAATAGTCCCCTCCTTAGTTTCCCATATCAACATCGTCCAAAACTAGGCTGCTCATTCCTCTGTGAGTGAAGAGGCTTCTTTTTATCAGGAACCACACTAGGAGAAACACCTCCAAGAGAAAGTTGAGCACTACTAACCATACAATTCCCTAGAGTTGTAACCCGAGTGCTGAGTGCAATAACTTCCTCATGGAATTCATTCAAAGAAATTTCCAGACTACTCAGAAGTTAGAGGAACTTATCTTCTAATAATAGTTGTGAAGACTAGCATTGTCTCTCATCCATGTCATCCTGTTGCTTCCTAGAAACTTTGGCAACACCTCAATGAGACCCAAAAATTTAAGAAACAAAGAACCAACATCAAGGCTTTCTGGAAGACAATGAGATTGTTCCATTTCAGCTAAGGACCACTGAACCTGACTTGCAAAAGAACTAACAAGCTTAACGCACACCGCAAGAACAGCAAGGTCAGGCTTCGAAATAATTTTATGGAGTTCCACATAATCTATTATATAATTGAGACTGAAACACTTCCATGAGCCATACTAAGGAAAAATTTCATATCCAACACAAAATCCTCTCGACGATGATGAATAGACTGATGATTGAAAGTTTAGGGTGATGAAATTAACTCCAGCCCACTTCTCAGAGAAAGAAACTCCATAGCCATATTGAATTCATGTCGCTTCGACAAAATAAGTATTAAATTTTCATGCTTCATTTTGGAGATGAGGGGAAATATTTCGAGACACATAATAAGGTGCATGGGACACCTAGAAGAAAATTTTGAAGACGAATGTCAGAAATTAATAAGTATCTAGATCCCAATACCGCTTATCCTTTTAACAAGAGTCATAGACCATTTAGAGCAGGAGGAAGATGTCCCATCCCCACTTCGAGACAAATTTCCATAAGTATCAACATTTGAATGAAAGTGAATATGCCTTGGGACTCTCGTCATGACTATGGTATATAAATGATTTTGAAATTTCTTTGATCCAAATATAATCTTCCTTGGCCCAACACGGAGCCTTTATTTTGCAAAATGTTTGCCATTGAATTCAAATGTCTTCAAACATGGAAAAAATTCCATATGGTCGAATTGAGAGGTAAGTAAGAGAATCCTTTGGAGAATAAGAGGGAAAAAAAGCTCGACTCCATCATAGCAATGACTACCTAACAAATTATAATCATTGAATCAATGGAGACTAAAATAAAGTAAAAATTAATTTCGAAAGAAGTTTCTAGACCCTTCCATAGAGAAAGAAACTCCACTTGGTTGTTTGTCACATGACCAAGACCCCATGGAAATTGTGCCACAATTTTTTCATTGGGGTTGAATAATGCTCCTCTTACTCTTGCCTCCACCATAAAGGAACATGATTATTAAAATAACAAATATGACACATTGTGTAGGATAGTTGAATTCCATAATGATTAGTTATGCTACACTAGAAGCATCAACATTCTCCACCATGGAAACCATTCAAATTTTACTCGAAAACCTTTTTATTATCTTTAGAAAAAAATTAAACATAAAAGTTTAATTACATACCTTAACTGATATATTTCCTTTATTATGAGGTATATAATGTCATTTCCCATTCCTTTTAGCCTTAGAGTTTGATGTTTTGTTATGAGGTAACCCTTTCATGCTTTGAGGTTGTTGGTGAAGCTTCTCTTGGATCTACATGAATAAACTCAGCATGGTTTCAATTGTTTTCTGGTTTTTATAATAGACAAATAACTTAACTTGTGCATTTTATTCACATAACTTAAGAGGCATGTTTTTTCATTTGGGCTTATCTTAGTTGGTTGGGAGAAATAATTGTTGTCCTCCCCACCTAGGTTCCATTCTTGCAAGCGACATGCTGAGGTTTATTGTAATGGATTTGAGCTCTATTGTTGAGTGTGATTAGTACCTAGAGGACCAAAACATATATGTTCTTCATATGGAATATAAATATATGTCTCATAAACAGGGGATGGAAGAAAAACATATGAGACTTGTTTCGGTTTTTGAAGTCCATTACTCACATTATTAATGTTTCCATTTTATGGTGTTTTAGACATCATAATGCTCAATTCAACCAACTCTGATGATGTAAGACAACTATAAGTAATCAAAATTTGTTTTAGTATTTTTGTATATTGAAATATCTATTAATCGATCAAGTAATGAGTAATTATATTGAAATGAGTGCAAACATTATCATGTTAGCATTGTACTATCTATAGTGTATTTTGAATCTATAGTGGCACAAAATGTTGGTGTATGCTTGAATCTATAGTAGTACAAAGGGTTAGCCCTTGCATACATTTAGCTATTTATGGATTTTTGCCACACTTACACTAGTATGACCACTTTGTTTTAAAGGCCAAACTTATTGGTACATAAGGTTTCCACGATATATTGTATTTTTTCCGATGTTACAAATCTCGGGGAAAGCCCTTGGATAATTTCCCTCATTTTGAAGATGATACATAGGGAAAACCCTAGATTATTAAGGCCACAAGGCTAGTCGAGAACAATGATGAAAGCCATTAGAGAAATATACTATATATGAGCTCAACATGTCACTTGTGGGAATCGAACCTAGGTGGGGAGGATGATAGGCATTCCTCCAGCCACCTGAGATAAATCCAACTGTATGTTAATGCATTAACTTTCTGCTTGGAAATTTATTTGAAATTTTTGAAAAGGGATGGAAGATGCTTTCATACTTATCTTCATTTTGGAGATTTAGTTTAACCCACAATTTGTTGTGACTATTTCTCTTTATCATATTAACTTTTCGTTTCTTTTTCTATCAAGATAACTAGAAAGTTGGATAAAGATCTCACTTTCTAACACTTAGTTTCATAAAGTCTATATGGACAAGGAAGTAGTTCTATTGTGAAACTTCCCTCTCTCTTTTTTTTTTTTTTTTTTATATATGTATGTAGAGGTTCCAAAATTGGATAGGATGAGAAAAGATCCCACTCCCACCTATATTTTATTGTATAATCCTAATAAATACATATGTGATATGAGATAGTGCAATTTCAAAATTGGTACCATGATTAGTGAAGGAAACTTGTGAAGATGAGAAATCACGATTCTCTAAAGCCAAAGAAACTTAACAAGTTCCATTTATTGCAATACTATGTTATACATTATGTTGGAAAGAAATCTAATACATCCACTTCTACTTAGAGGGTTCTAAATCATTCTCATTCTACATGGATTTATTGTCTTAATATACTCTTTACTTGAACATTCTTTGTTATCTTCCATTCATTAATTGAGTTATGCACTTTTCTTTCATATTTTTATTATTCCTCGACTAAGTATTGGGCATATTATGCATATAAAAATTCATTAATGAGGTTAATATTGTGTCAATAACATACATTAGGGGAGGCTTTATGAGGGTTTTGAGTACAAATCATTATCACTAATAAAGTGAAGAGATGGATATATATGTTATCCAGAGACATCAATTTTAAGCCATAATTATATACTTCAAATGATACTATAAGAAAATGAAGAAAACGAGATAATTGATTCAAAGGCATAAGTGTAGCCTTGTCTTGAGAAGCATATTGTGTTATAAAATAGGCTATTATATTTGTTTGGCCTTTCTATAATGTAAAAACAAATAGAATATGTATCATAAAGAGAATTAAAAATAGGTCTTTGTGATTTTTTACTTAATTGTTGGTTATGGGCTAGTTCTTTCAAATATAACAGAAGAGAGACATAACTAAAATGATAAAATTGAAAAGCACATACATGAAAAACATAATTGGGTTTTGGAAAATGTGAGTGAAATACATTTATATTTTTGTTGGGAAAAATCAATTAAAATGTAAAAACCTCCCAACAGATTACGTATAAATCATGAAGGTGCAAGATCAAAGGATATTTTTCTTGAATGAATATCACTAATTAGATGAAGATGTTAACTTTCAAAGAGAAACATTACTCAAATGCAATGTAACACTACTCATGATGCACTAATTCCTGGAATTGAATATTGAACAACTATTAAATTTCATATTTATAACTATTTCTCTTTATACTCAACATTTCTTTACACCCTTTGGACCAATAGATAGATTAAAACGTGGTGAAAATAAAGTAAATTTAGCTCTTAGAAATAATTAAACAAAATAACTTTTATAAAACTACTAAGTGAGTGATTATGAATGATAACTCTTTTAACTTTTCAATCTAACTATTTTCAAAATTTTATTTTGGTGTAGATTATATATATATATATATATTCTAATCAACGCCCATAGAAACCGAATCACTCTTATTCACACCATAGAAACTGAATAACGCAGGTAAAAAAAACTACAGCAACATAAAAAAATTATAAAATAATATCACTGACTTTAAAAGATGGTTTAATGGATGGTAATTAGAAAATTGGTTTAATGAGTAGTAATTAAAAGATTGGTTAGCGGTGAATTTGAACACAACGGTCCGCCTTAGTTATTATACACTCGGCCGCGCGTGAGGAATGAAGAATGTGAGGGATCGGTGGTTATATGCTTTGCCTGTAGTGAATTGAAGAATGAGAGGGATCGGTGGAATGAATGAAGAATGAGAGGGATCGGTGGAATGAGAGGAGGAAATTCACCAGCGAAGAGGATGTGATCGAAGTTTTTGCAGTCCGAAAATAGCAGCAAGGCGATCTGAGTGGATTATTCATGGAGGGGGTAATTTTCTGTTCCTTTAATTTGTTTTGTCTATTTCTCTGTTTATTGCACTGGTTAACCAGGGAAACCAAGTAACCTGACAATTTTTTTCATGTTCAATCTACAGGTGGTTAAGCATGGGTGTTCTTTCTCTCTCAAGGTCTTTGATGTAAAGTTGTCTGTCTTATGGAGCGCTCCATAATGTTCTGTGTAGTGTTGTATGCATCCATGTCCTGTCTTGTGTAGTGCTATGGTATGTTTGTAATGTGGGTTGTGTAGTGTTGTGGTATGTTTGTAGTGTTGTGGTATGGTTGTTTTGTGTCTGCTAAGTGAGAGAGAAAGTCCAAGCGAGGAGAGTATGCAGGGGTGGTTGAAGGGCCAACTTATCAATGCATTCAGAGTGAGTTGGTACCTATGGCAATATTTTCTTAAATTACTTCTAAATTCATTCCCGGCCCTTTGTTTCTGTTCTTTTCTTCTTGAGTTGGAATTTTATATACAGGAGGAGATGGAGTGACGAGTTTGGAGCTCTTTTTTAACCACCTGTTTGCAAATAACAAATGAAAGATTCTTAAGAAGCAAGGTTAGTAGTAATTGCGAATGGCCTTGTTCTCCTGTGTTTCTTGGTGCAGTTTACATATATCTCTATGATATATTTACAGAACATGTCAATTGAGCTAGTTTTAGTCTGTTCACATAGAGGATGTTCACATGTGAGATATTCCATGTAAGAAGTAAGGTTTCCCATAAATATTTTAGAGTATTGACCACATTGGTTTCTCATTTCATGGCTGCGCTGCTTGTTAGAGCATTGGTCTCTCCAAACGCCCAATTGAGCTCCTCCTCTTCTCATTTCATGGCTGCGCTGTTTGTTACAACATTAGTCTCTCCAAACCCCCAATTGAGCTCCAAGCGCCCAATTGAGCTCCTCCTTTTCTCATTTCATGTCTACGTTGTTTGTTACAACATTGGTCTCTCCAGAATTAAGCTCCAATTAAGCTCCAAACGCCCAATTGAACTCCTCCTTTTCACATTTCATGCATGCGCATCCATTTTCTTTAGATTTGTTGAACACTCTACGTTCTATTACTATGCTAGATCTCACCTACAGAGAGGCACCGCCAAAAACCTTACACAGCAAAACCCTACAGAGCCAGATCAACACATTCGTGAGAAAGACCCAGCCCTTCCTTTCTGTTCATTGTGCAATTCAGAAGCGAGAGCTCGAATAAACCCCAGAAATGCCCGCCGTAAGGCTGCATAGCCTACATAGCCTACTTACAGATCCAATTCTAGACCCACAGCTACATAGCCTACTTGCAGATCCAATTCTAGACCCATAGCTACATAGCCTACTTGCAGATTAGCACGGTGAAATTACTTTTGATGGCGTTTTCTTATTCCGTTTTGAATATCACAAAAAACTAATTATGTGGACGGTTGTGATTGTTTGGGGATGCGTGCTGGAGTTTGAGGAGATGCCCTCTTTTAGTGGATAGATATTCTTGGATAGGGCTTCGAGGATTACTAATTTGCTGGTGAAATACAGCTTTTCCTAAAGGTGCAACGCCTGGTAATGATAATATAAATACTATTAATGTGTCTACTTAACGCTTATTCTAATTAAATGGCCTCTGTATAGCACGCCGAATCGGATATTATCGATAAATTGTTGTTGTTGGAGTTTTTATTTATTAGTGGTTATCCAAGTATTCAGGGATAAGTAATTTTCTATGAATTTTTTTAATATTTAAAAGTGATTATTAATTAAAATTGTTTTATTAAAATATTATTTAATTTAATTAGATTTACAGTAAGAAGACACATAGGAAACCTAAAATACCAGGACAGTAGTAGCAAGCCACATCATTAGAATTATACTCGAAGCCAAGGCTTGGGTAATGTCGAGGGCAGCGCTTGGGTAATGCCGAGCGAAGCGAGGTATGCATATAAGCATCATAAATAAATGACTACCTGCAATTGATTGACGGAAGAGTTTTCCATGGATGGTACCAGTAGTTTTAGATTTACCCAAAAAACATCATAGCTGGTTGATCAATAAAGAGCATGGCCCTGCGCCCAATACAGTACCAAACATACTCGAAAGTTTGCAACACCCTACAAAGGGGAATTTCCTTCCTCTCTTCTTTACGAGCAACCATTAGTGGAAGTGCCTTCATCTTCTGTGGACTTGGTTTGTGTTTATTTCTCATTCTGAGATAAAGGCTAACATATAAGTTATTTAGTATAAAAATATTAAAAAAAATACAATAAAATCTGCTTGACAAACTGTTTAGTTAAATAGGTCTTTGGTCGGAAATCCAACTCGGGATTCAGGGGAGAAAATATTTCCCTGGCCTGTGCACAAAATCATATATATATACATATATGTAGCCATATAATTACTATTCTTTAATAATTAATGTGAATATCATTGATCTGTTAGTCGTTTGTTTTTCCTAGTGAAGCTCGTTTGTTTTTGCTAGTGAAGCTCCTTTCCTCTCTTTTAATGATTTCTTTCCATTTCGTCTGGAGCCTAACAGACTGCTCCTTTTTCAATGATTATTAAAAATATTTTTTAATATTAAATTTTATATATAAATGTTTATAATGAAATATTTGTTTAAAAGAATAATGACTATTTATAAAAATAATAATAATCTTTTAAATACTAATGTAAAAATTATTGAAAACATTATTCATGATAAAAAAAAATATTTTAATCATGTAAAAATGATTGAAAACATTATTCCTCATTAAAAAATCTTTTAAATTTGCACGCGAAATATTGTATTCTCTTTATATTGGATTTAAAATGAGAATAATATTTTTATTTAAAATAAACACATGTGATAAATAAAATATAACATATAATTTAATAAATTAAATATGGCATGTCACTTAATTTAACAATTGTATGCTCAGGTGCTTGAATGATGTCTAAGTGAAAATCAGGTAGGTCCTAAACGATTTTCACTGGCTACTACATGCTTGAATTTGATGGATTCCATGGGAAACATAAAGTGTCGGCCACAATGAAATCGAATGAATTTGAGGATCTGTATTCTAAGGTTTCAGAGTTTTGTTTGTGTGGAGCGTTTAATTCCCACTTACCAGGTTAGAATATATAAGGGGATTCAATTTTTGGTTTTCAGCTCTTACCTCCAAGATAGCCCATAGGCTCCTTCATATTTGCGAGGTTTGTATTATTTCCCGGTCAATAGTGCTGCTGTAGTTCAAATTTTCCCATTTGGGCTGTAGTTCAATTTTTTTTGTAATGTTCAATATTGTCATGGCATTTTCTTGAAATATTACTATTTCATCAATAGATACCTGTAATTCTTGAAATTACGGACGGGCACTGATTGTGTGAATAATAACCTGTAATACATTTGCTCTGTGAGCAAGATATTCGGTGTATATATGTTGTGTATCTAGAAGGCCGAGTGCACACACAACATAGCTGTTTTCAAAAACTACATTTATTCGGTGAAGATACTGTTTCTATTATGATTTCTCCTACGGACTGTCCTCACTGCCTTGGTGATACTCTTTATATTATGACTTCTCTTACCTACTGTCCTCACTGCCTTGGTGATACTATTTATATTATGATTTCTATAATCGATGGGGGAGAGCACTATTTATATTATGATTTCTGTTTGTGAAGATTTGTCCATTTCTATAATATCTACTACCCACGGAGTGGTCATCCCTGCTATATGGAATTTCATTTCAGTCAGGATTTTTCATATTCGAATTATTTAGTTCTTCGTTCAGGCGAGGACCGTTTGAATTTAATACCCTGAACTTGATGGGTATATTTAGATGCACGATTTAGTCTATTATATATTACAGAGACAGGCCCCTGTAATATACCTGTAGGTTGGCATTTGAAGGGGAATGAGTCGTCGTCATTAAGGAGGATTGTAGATGGTTGGTGCTTAATATTTATTTTAACTGCTTATATCATGTACCAGATCATCGTTCATATTCATGTGCATGTAAGTGGAACGTTCCTCTGTTTTCCCTTGACTTCACTGTAAACTGTTCAACATTCCTCTGTTTTCCCTTGACTTCAACATTCCTCTGTTTTCCCTTGACTTTACTGTAGAGGGTTCATATGCACATGAGAGTGTCTCCTTTATTATTGTTCCTGTTCATATGCACATGAGAGTGTCTCCTTTATTATTGAGGAACAAGAAGGCTTCACTGATTAGATTGAAAATATGCATCAACAACCAAGAAACTGTTTCTAACATGGATTGGGAAGCCTTTTATTTTTGGCAAAATCCCTGCTAAACGCACTGCTCGCCCAAAAACCATTTGAGAAATATTTGACCAATTTCACTCACAAGAAAGAGGGACAAGTGGAGCGCAGTCCCAAAACAACATGGTAGTATTTACTTAATTAGGATAGATAATATGGAAGTATTTAGGACAGATAATATGCAATAGTACCATGAATTTCCGAAATAAACATGTATTTTATTATTATATATTTTATAAAGATAGATATATTTACTAAAAATCTCCGTAATGATTTAGAATTTCGAAAATGAATAGTTATTATTATGATTGGTTACTCACTATTTTATTTTCTATTTCAATTTGAAAAATATATAACATTTAGTTGTTGAGAATTTTATTTACTCAATGAAATTTTATTAATAAAAGCATATGTTTCCTTATTTATTTTAGATATATAAAGGTTAAATTTAATTCTTATTATATTGAATTTGCAAATTATATCATATTTTTATCACTTTACAAAATAATATTCTATCCATAGTTTTTTCCTTAATATTTGTCATGCATTATGGGTTTATTATTATATATATTATAGATTTTCTTTATGAATGACACTTTTAATTGTGTTACTGGTTATTATGAAAGGTTTATAGACTAACAATATCATTTCAATGTTGTATGTTGCAGAAAATTTATCAATACCAAAGTTGCTCCTGAGTGAGTGGAAGACATTATCTATTTTTATGTTTTGTAGTGTTGTAATTAGAAGAAAATATTTATTTTTTTGTTTAGATGGGCCCATCAAAGAATGTACATGAACACCAACTATCATTAATAAAACGAGTATGTTTTTTTCTGTGTGGAGGGGAATTCAACCCCTCCAAGAGGCTCTTAGGAAGGTTAAATGGTAACCCTCCTTTGAGTTGTGTTCCTTGTGCTTATGGTTTTCATGATCTTTAGTTTATATTGGAGTCCAATATGCACAAATGCAAATATTATCCTTTTATTATAATAATAATAATAATTTATAAACATGTTTTAAACATCTTCCTAACATACACACAAATCACAAAATCACTTTTATTCACATAAATCATTTAACATTGTTTCAATGTTTTAAACATCTTCCCCACATACACACAAATGATAAAACCACTCATATTCACATAAATCATTTAACATTTTTACAATGTTTTAAACATCTTCCCAACATGCACACAAACTCATAAATCACTCTTATTCACATAAATTATATAACAATTATAACCTTTTTTGGGGGGGGTTTTGATTTTGATTTGTTTTTTTTTCTCTTTCTTGCTTATTTAATTATATATTTTTACAATAACTATGTTATTAGGATATTTATATGTATTATTTTTTCCTTCTTTTCATATTTAGTAAAATAAATAAATATAATTTAATATTGATATTGATATTTTTACAAATTTAAACTAAATACTAATATATTGTTTAGAGTGTTTGTGTTTGTAAATATTTAAATTTATTTATTTGTATAGATTTACTATATCTAAATGTTTGTGTATTGGTTGTATTATTTATATACAATAAATATATGCTTATTTTCATATATATAAGAATGTATTTCGGTTATAATGTATGCTTTGGATTCTTTATTTTGTATGTATATGAATGTATTGTTTTCAGAATTGAGATAGTGTTTTTATTAGTTGCATTTAGATAGTTAGAATTTATTTGTTAAGGTTTTTATGTATCAATGAATAGGATATCTACTTCTATATGATGTGTGTGAATGTATTATTGAGAGTGTTTTCATTATTTGCATGTACTTCTTTGGAGTGTTTATTCTTCTATGTTTATGAATGTCTCATTTTGCATGCTTTTGAGTATTTTTTCATTGTTTATTTGTCATGTATTGTTTGAGTATATGCCTTGAATATTAGAGTGGTGGTTTCATTATTTATATGTATATAAGTGTATTTTTTTCAATAGTTGCTTGTATTATCATGAGTTTTTTCAATATTCCCTCATTGTTTACTTGTATATGTATGAATGTATTCTTTGCTATAATTGTGTGTATATTATTTACTTGTATTCTTTGTATGTATATGAATCTATTCTTTACTGTGTGTGTATGTATCTTGTTTATTTGTATTCTTTTTATGTGTATGAATATATTCTTTAAGCGTAAATGAATCTATTCTTTGCTACATTTGTGTGTGTCTTGTTTACTTGTATTCTTTGTATGTGTATGAATATGTCCTTGATGTGTGTATGAATTTATTCTTTGCTACATTTGTATGTGTCTTGTTTAATTGTATTCTTTGTGCATATGAACATATTCTTTGCTACACTTGTATGTGTCTTGCATAATTGTATTATTTCATATATGAAGCTATTCTTTGCTACATTTCTGTGTGTCTTGTTTACTTGTATTCTTTTTATGTGTATGAATATGTCCTTGATGTGTGTATGAATCAATTCTTTGCTACATTTGTGTGTGTCTTGTTTGCTTCTATTCTTTGTATGTGTATGAAAATGTCCTTGATGTGTGTATGAACCTATTCTTTGCTACATTTGTGTGTGTCTTGTTTACTTGTATTCTTTGTATGTGTATGAATATGTTCTTGATGTGTGTATGAATCTATTATTTGCTACATCTGTGTGTGTCTTGTTTACTTGTATTCTTTGTATGTGTATGAATATGTCCTTGATGTGCGTATGATTCTATTCTTTGCTACATCTGTGTGTGTCTTGTTTACTTGTATTCTTTGTATGCGTATGAATATGTCCTTGATGTGTGTATGAATCTATTCTTTGCTACTTGTGTGTGTGTCTTGTTTACTTGTATTATTTGTATGTGTATGAATATGTCCTTGATGTGTGTATGAATCTATTCTTTGCTACATTTGTGTGTGTCTTGTTTGCTTGTATTCTTTGTATGTGTATGAATATGTCCTTGATGTGTGTATGAATCTATTCTTTGCTACATTTGTGTGTGTTTTGTTTACTTGTATTCTTTGTGTTTATGAAAATATTCTTTGCTACACTTGTATGTGTCTTGCATAATTGTATTATTGCATATCTGAATATATTTTTTTCTACATTTGTGTGTGTCTTGTTTACTTGTATTCTTTGTGTGTATGAACATATTCTTTGCTACACTTGTATGTTTCTTGCATAATTGTATTATTGAATATATGAATCTATTCTTTGCTACATTTGTGTGTGTCTTGTTTACTTGTATTCTTTGTATGTGTATCAATATGTCCTTAATGCTTGTATGAATCTATTATTTGCTCCATTTGCATTTGTCTTGTTTAATTGTACTTTGTATACTTATGAATGTATCCTTTATGTGCATATGAATCTTTATTTGTTATGTTTATATACATATTATTTACTTATGAGTGTAGTTTGTGTGAAAATATGAATATATATATATATATATATATGATTATAAATATACTATCATTATTTTTATATATACATATATATTATTTATAATATTAATTTGTAAATATATTAGTTTAAATATTTGAGAAAATATTATTATTATTATTATTATTTATTTTTATTATTTTGCTTTTCATTTTTTATTTTTTTCCATATCAAAATTTCAAATATTGATAATATTAATTTATCATTTTAAAATGAAAAATAATATACATATTACAATAACATTAAAAAGTACATAATAGTATCCTTCTAAGTAAAACTGAATTAATGATTATCATGTTATAAAATAATATGCAAACCATGAAACTCAATATTCAAATCCCCAAAAAAGAAACAATAACATGACATTTATAATATCATCAATCTCCAATAACACATATCAATTAATTATTTAATATTAAAATCAATACACTAAGTAAATTTTATTAATTTTATTTAAAAATTCGCTAATTTTAATATTTTATAATTTTCTTTTCATAATACTAAAATTTAATAATATGCAAAAAATATTAATTCTAAAATTTTATTAATGATAATAATTTTTTTTTAAAATGGTAAACATTCGGGGAAGTGGAGGGGGATGTCAGAGTGGAGCGCGCGGGGCGTATCAGGCTAGGGTTTGCAGACCTGGCACGCAGAGCTGCAGGGCAGCCTGAGCAAATTGGGGGCAGGAGGCAGTGCAGGGGAATCGAAGCAGAGAGGAGAAGAAGCATTTCCCTCACGTTGTCGCGGTAGAACCTCGAATGTGCGAGTTCTGAGGGCAAAATGGAGAATCAGAAGGGGAGGGGAGAGATCCCCTCCTTTAAGAATATAGTTGCAGGAGAGGCAAGTGGTTCTCGCATCTAGGATGAGACTAGGGCGAATAACAAGGAACCACCGATGATGGGCAAACTGTGGCAACTGAAGACAGGCGGGAAATGCCTATCGAGGGCAAACAAGAAGCTCAGATATGTAATACCCAACAATATGCTGGAGGAATACACCAGCTATATGAAAGACCATGCCCTAATCTGTAAGTTTGTAGGGTATTGGCCAAATGAAAGAGAGCTATACAGATGGATCTATCAAAGATGGAAACCAAAGGGCCACATAGAACTGAAATTGGGAGCAAAGGGATTTTTCACAGCTATATTTGCAAATATGGAGGATAAAGAGAGGGTTTTTGAGGAAGGGCCATACTTCATGAATAATGCAGGCATGTTCATGAAATTCTGGGAGGAAAGGTACAATCCTGACAATGAAAAGATGCTGGAAGCCCTGATCTGGGTCAGATTGTTTGGACTTCTTGTGGAATTTTGGAACCCTGAAATTTTGGAAGGGATCGACAACACTATTGGGGCATTTGTCAAGGTAGCACACACAACAAGGAGAGGTAAGTTCATTTCTTACGCAAGGATCTGTGTTTATATGAATATCGCTGAACCCCTTCCGGAACACATAGAGTTGGAATACCATGATTCGGTTTGGCAGCAGCCACTAGATTATGAGCATATTCCTTTTAGGTGTAGACGCTGCCATGAATACGGCCACTTAGTTAGGCAATGCCCTCTAAATAAGGAAGAAGATTACATAAAGAAATCAGAGGAACAACATCAGGCAGCAGAAAGAAAGGAGGAGACAGAGAAATATTTTCAACGGGTTAATAGGAAAAAGAAACCAATCAGAGAAGGAGCGAGAATGCAAATACAAATGAAATCACCAAGCATCGAAAGTCAGAACAAGTTTAAAATTCTACAGAATAATAATGAACAAGACGAAGACAATATGGCCGAGGGTGAAGACCTAGAAAATGAACCTATGGATATTTTCCAGGAATCAGGAGAAGAGAAGGCAGAACAAGAAGAAACGAGCAAAGAAGAACTAGCTGAAGGGATAGAAACACAAAATAACTAGAGCCAAATGGAGACGAAACACCAGCAGGAAAACGAGGCAGATGAGGAAAAAATTATGAAGCAATTAATCTAGGAATGGAAGAACTTGGATGAGAGATTCATCCCAGACCAGCAAAAACAAATGTATAAGGAAGCTTTTCAAAAATATAAATAAAGGAGTAAGGGGAATATGGAGAACCAGGATGCTACTGCAGGAGCACAGGGGAAAGAAAAGATGGGAATAGGCGGGTCTGGCAAAAGCAGCAAAAAAAGAGGAAGAAAAACATTGAATGAAACGATCCATATAGTTGGGGAAATTTTGATAAATTGTGGAAAAGTGATACCTCTATCTGAGGTATTTTCCTTCCCTTCCAAAAAGTTTTAAATGATTATTATCAGCTGGAACATTAGAGGGCTGAACAATAAGGGTAAACAAAGATATATGAAGGAGAAACTAAAAAAAGAAAAACCAAGTATAATGATTTTACAAGAAACTAAAATTACCATGCAACAGATGGAAGGTATTATTAAAAATAGCAAGCTGCAATATGAAATCATGGGTCAGGATGCAATTGGTTCAACTGGAGGCATTGCAATACTGTGGAACCCAAATGAAATAATTTTTGAAAATTGGACCAGCATGTCTAGAATCCTAATGGGTCTAGGAAGAATAGCAGGTACAAAAGAGAAGGTAATAATTTCAGGAGTGTATGGATGACATACTCCGGGAGATAGAGAAATTTTTCTTAAGAATCTGCAAACAACCCAAAAACTTTATCCGGACATTGCCTGGATAGTAGGAGGTGATTTTAATGTAATAGGGTCCCTCAAAGAAAAGAAGGGAGGCATAAGGAGAACAAACCAAAGTATGGAATTGTTTAATGATATGATAGAAAGCCTCAGACTAGTTGATATACCAACCATCAATGGGATTTTCACATGGAATAACAGGAGTGGGGGCAAGAACCAGATAGCTTCTAGATTGGATCGTTTTTTAGTATCTGAAACAATAATGAATAGAGATGTATTCATAGAAGCAAAGATCATGCCATCTCTTGGTTCTGATCACTGTCCGATTAGACTGGAAGTGGATATTAAGGCAAATATCGGCAAGAAGCCTTTCAGATTTGAAGCTTTTTGGCTTAGACACCCAGACTTTGTAGGTAAGATGGAGGAGTGGTGGCAGAAAAGCACAGCTCAAGGGAGAGGTAAAATGCATACCTTCCAACTCAAGTTAAAAGAGCTAAAAGAGAGGATAAAAAAATGGAATAAGGAAGAATTTGGAAATATTATGGAGGAAAAACAAAAACTGGAAACAGAAATGGAAGAAATACAACAAAGGATAATAAATGAAAGAAGAACAGAGGAAAGCTCTGTAAAAGAAGGAATAATACTGGGGAAACTGGAAGAAAGGAGAAAGCAGGAAGAAGTGTTATGGAGACAGAAGTCCAGGATAAAATGGCTCAGGGAAGGGGAGAGGAACACCAGATTTTTCCATCAAACAATGGTTCACCATCGATAGAGGAACATAATATTTTCAATCAAGAATGAGAAAGGGGAGAGGATTGTTGAACAGGAAGGGATTGAAAGAGTGTTGATGGACTATCACAAAGGAATTCTAACTGAATCCCAATTGGATAGATCTGAAGCGATCAGGCAAATATGCAGGGCCATACCCAGCATGGTTCCTGATGACTAGAACAGGGCCTTAATGAGAGCAGCTAGTCTGGACGAGGTGGAGGAAGTGGTGATGAGCATGAAGAAAGCAACTGCCCCTGGTCCAGATGGCTTTACGGTTGATTTCTATTAAGCGGGCTGGAATTTCTTGGCAAGGAATTTCTGGAATTGATAGAGGAATCCCGGATGAACCAAAAGGTATGGACTGCTCTTAACTCTACTTTTTTCACCTTAATCCCTAAAACTAATAATTCAGAGGATGCCAAGGGTTTTAGACCCATTGCCTTTTGCAATGTTATTTACAAAATCATCTCCTCTCTAATGGCTAAAAGGCTGAAACCGTTGTTAGAGAAGCTAATATCCCCTGAACAAACTCGCTTCGTGGAAGGACGCCAAATTCTAGATGGATTAATAGTTACTCAAGAAGTTATCCACTCTATGAAGACTAAGAAACAAAAAGGAATGATGATAAAACTAGATTTATCGAAAGCCTATGACAGAATTAATTGGCAATACTTAGAAGAAATTCTGGGAAGCTTTGGGTTTAGTAACACATGGATAAAATGGGTTCTCAGCTGTATACCAACCCCCAATTTCTCAATATTAGTAAATGGAACTCCTTTGAAAACCTTTAAGGCCTCGAGAGGACTAAGACAACGCGACACCATATCGCCTTTCCTGTTCATTCTTGCCGCTGAAGGTCTCGGTAGGTACCTTAAGCAAGAAAGAATAGCTGATAACATCAAAGGGCTCAGGTGGTGGGGTAATGAATTTCCTATAACCCATCAACAATTCATTGATGACATTATGTTGTTCGAGGAATCAACTGTAAGGGAAGTGAGAAACCTGAAAAAGGCTCTTGACTTATTTGCGGAGGCTTCTGGGATGGAAATTAACAAGGATAAATCCTGCACCTTTATATTTAATACGGTGGAGTCAGTCAAAAGACACCTGACAAGATTGCTCGGTTTCAAACAAGGAGACCTCCCAAAAAAACTTGGGAAATATCCTGGATTACAGCTCTAAAAGATTGAAGAATTGGCAGGGAATCCTAGACAAATTAAAAAATAGAATGGCTAACTGGACTTTCAGAACCTTAAACATTGCAGGAAGGATTGTCCTGGTTAAATCTGTATTACAAGCAATCCCTATATATCCTCTTTCGATCATGGAAGTACCTCAAGGAGTCTGTATCAAGATTAGAGAAGTGCTAAGGAAATTCATCTGGGGAGGATCATCTAATTAGAAGAAGTGGGCTTTAGTTTCTTAGAAGCATCTGATAAAACACAAGGAGGAGGGAGATCTGGGCCTAAGGGACCCAAGTAAACTCAATAAAATTCTTGGTGCTAAACTCTGGTGGCGATGGATGAGAGGGGGTAACGACTTATGGAAGCAATTATGGCGATACAAATACAATATGCCACATTCAACGGAGGAAATTTACCGCATGCAGGAAACCCCGAAGGGATCGACAATCTGGGAGTTAGCTAGTCAAAATCGAGACATAGTAAACAAAAATATCTTCTGGGAAATCAGAGCTGGAGAGGAAGCCAAATTCTGGGAGGAAAATTAGCATCAAAGGGAGAAAATGAATAGCATCCGAAGCATTCAGGACATACAAAACAAAATCGGTGATAACCACAGGTATGTTAAAGATTACTGCAAAGAGAACTAACTGGATGGGATCTGGCGGAAATGGACACCATTGGAGGACTGGGATATTGAGACAAATCAGGAGCAACAGGAGGTTTTTAGGAAGGAAGTTGAATCTAGGAAAGTAAAAACGAGAACAGGGAAAGACATCATTAGATGGGGGAAATCAACAAAAGGAACCTTCACAGTCAAAGAGGCATACTATCTGACAGATCAGCAGGATGCTATGGAAAGAGCCCAAGAATGGAAAGTCTTTTGGGGTAAAAACTGGTGGCCGAAAGTTACCATTTTTGCATGGTTGGTTGCCAAACATAAGATTTTGACATGGGATAAGCTTCAACAGAAAGGTTTTAATGGACCTTCAAGATGCCACTTATGCAACAGAGAGCCAAAAACACAGGAACATTTATTAATCAATTGTGACTATACCAGAATTCTATGGAGGGAAGTAGGGAGGCTATTTTGCAAACCTGGAAAGTATCCGAAAGAAACTAGAGAAATAATTTTCCTGTGGCAGAACGAAAAATTCCAATGTAGAGTGGTTCGGAGAGCCTGGGATCTCATGGCAGGATTTGTTCTCTGGATGGTGTGGAAGGAATGAAACCGAAGAATTTTTCAGAACAAGGGTAAAAATTCAGAAAAGATATGGAAAAGGGTTGTTAATCTCACCAGAGAAACTATTTTGATCGAAAGATGGGAGATGGAGGATTGGAAGGCTAAACACGGTGAGGAACAAATCCTCAAAACTCTAAATCTAAATTATGAAATGGTTCATAACAAACAGCCGGAGAGGATTAATGCAAGGTATCAGAGCCAGGACAAGTTCGTTTACCCCAAAGACAATTTCATAAAATTAAACTTTGACGGGGCGTCGAAAGGGAATCCAGGTAATGCTGGATTCGGAGGAATCTTCCAGGATAGCCAAAAAAATACTAGGTGGATTTATGCGGAGTGGGGAGGAGAAATGACAAATAACGAGGCTGAGCTATGGGCCGTCCACCAAGGGATGAAAATTGAGATACACAATGGCTACAGAAATCTGGAGATCGAGGGGGACTCCCAAATGGCAATTGAAATCTTGAAAAAGTTGAATAATGGGAAGAATTGGGAACATGTCACCAGTAGCTGACAAATGGCTGGTATCATCCAAGAAATAGCAGAATTGCTGAAAGGAGTGGAATACAAGATCTTCACTCATGTGAAAAGAAATGGGAATCGAGCGGCGGATTTTCTCGCAAACTAGGGTTGTAAAGGCCGAGATGGCAAGGTTGATAGCCTGTGGAGGACGGTACAACTCAATGGAGAATGGAAGGAGATGGACAATATTATTAATAATGACCATGACCAGGCCTCGAAGGATAATCACGAATAGGATACACTCGCGAGTCGCAACATTCGTGTGACAAACTGGGGATATGGGGAAAATGGCTCAGGCAATTAATAATTGTCAGAAAGGGCCTAGGGGGAGATCATTGATCACCATGCGAGATCAAATCTGGAATGTGCGAAAACGGTGAGGAAAAATCTACCTCATAACACTCCAATCATAGTTAAGAACCGGCGGAGAGGAAGAAAGGACATGTCAGCGACCTTAAAAGGAAATCAAACTAACAAGACAGCTGATAGGAAATGCGAAGGCAGAAATAACAGATGGCATGGTAAGGACAATCGGACAGGTAGGAGGAGCGGGATAGGAAATTCTATATCAGCTTGCATGCAAAGGACCCGGAATCAGAAGAAAACTATTGATATCCGTAGAGAGAGAGGAAGCGCAGGAGCGACGAGAAATTCCCGAGCGAAGCGAAACCGTCCCCCAGTGAGTCGCATTATGGAGACCAGGAAGAGAGCCAGGCTAGCGGAAGAAATGGAAGCGGAACGCGGCAGAGAGAAAGACAGGAAAGGTAAAGAGGTGATGAGAGAAGAGAGAGTGGAGGAGATTTATGAGATCCTCGACGACTCTGAGGAGGATGAAAACAGAGAGCAGAGCAGAACCGCAAAGGAATGGGAACAGTATGCCATCGGAAAAAATCAGCGGAGCAGGCGTGGAAGAAGGTTAACGCACAGAGGGCGGCAGCCGAGGAATAGGCAAGTGGACAGTGAGCCAGAACCGAGTAATGGGCGAGGTAGCGGGGTGAACCGAGCCCGAGGAGTCAGGGGAGGAAGACGGGATCAGAGCAGGAGGCCAGGCAGAAGGGATAGACAGACTATTGAGCAGAAAATCCAGCAAGCTGAGAGGGCCTACTCTTAGAATACCTGCCCCAGAATCAGGAGGATTATCCAAAACATGGAACAGGAATCCATCCAAGCCCAATCAGACTCTAAATTGGAAGACTGGGAATTTCTTGTTCATGATCCTGGCAATACTAGAGGCAGAATGTCCCTGTTTAAACAATCTTTACATATCTACTGGGTAATGAAAAGGCTATTGGCTAAGGCCTTGGAGCAGGAAGCTACTGAGATGGAAAAGTTGGCACAGGGAGTCCCAAATTTGAGGAGGGAGCTTCGCTTTTTGTAGATCACCTTGGAGATGCAGGAGAAAAAGCTGGATGAGATCCAGCAGCTGCTTAAAGAAGGCTAGCAACACGGCAACAAAGAGACTTCTCAGAGTCCAGGGGAAGCAGCTGAGTAATTACTGTTTTGTTTTTCCTTTTTTGATGAATCTGCATAATATAGATAGAGTATACAGGTTTCAAAGTTTAGTAATATATAGCAGTCATATGTATATCAGCAGAATCAAAACTTGGAAAGACTGTTTAGTATATATAGCATGGACAAACAAACTCTGGTATTTCTTTTTTTGGTCAGCGGTTAAAAACTTTAGGTGGATGTCATACTCGGTTTCCCCTTGTGGGCATGTAGCTGGCTCCACCAATCCTGATGTACAATTTTGATTTGAAAATAGAAAGAAAAGAGTAACACCTTTGCCTACAAAAAAAAAAAAAAATTCTTTAAAAAAAAAAAATACTTTTCAATTTTCATAACATACTAATTAACTTATAAAATAAATGTAATTGTCAACATCATAATTCTATACTCAATCTTCATCACATGCCTAATATAATGTTATGTCAAATATTCATAATAAATCTAATAAATGTGTTGTGTGTAAACATGTCACATTGTGAGTCAATATGTGTAATGTTTGTGGGTATGTGTATGTTTGTGTGTACCCTTTTATTGTTGTGTGCATGTATCTATGTGAGTGATTATGCCTCATTGGCAATGGATTGTGTGGGTGCGAGTCAGTGGTTAGTGCCATGTCAATGATGGACACTTTTTGGGGTCATATAAGCTCTCATCTTCACGTGGTTGACCCTGTTAGTAGAGATTTTTCATCTCCAAACCATGATGAGCTTTCTATATAATACCTTTTAATTTATTTAAAACATAACACTAACTTCAAAACATTAAAATAGTTTTTAAATACTATTTAAAATAATGTTTTGATTATTTTAAAAACATTTAAATATACCAACTTACCCTCTATATATATTATATATATATATATATATATATATAATGAAATAAACAAATTATTAAATTAAATTATAATAGTTTTTATTATAATAAATATATATATTTGTTTTGAGAGGTGCTCTCTAACTTAGTATGACAAACAAATTATAATAACAAAAATAAATAAATAAACAGATTAATGTAATGTAAGTATTTTAACCTAGTCAAAATAAAATAAAAAATCAAAATAAAAATATACGTATATAAATAAAAATAAAAATAAAAATGGCCCATGATATTAATTCTAAACATACCTTATTTGAAGAGTGAAATTAAATTAGCCTAGATCCATTTTAATTCTGAAACTAAGAACCATGGACAAAGAATAAATCTCTTTTCAATTTAAAAGAATTTTTCATCCAAAAAGATTAAAACATTTTTTATGTTTAGATGTGTTAAAATGAAATCTAAGCTAGTTATATTAATTTCCAACTTTTTCATTTTATCATACATTTTACTATTTTAAAATAAATTAATATATATATTTTTAATAATATATTATTATATTTATAGAACACTTTTAATTATTAAAATATAATAATAATAACATATAATAAAATAAAACTATATATAATATTTATAATAATTGAAATTTCAAATATAATTAAACCAATATTTAAAAATTATATCATTAAACATTAAAAAAAACTATCATTTCAAAAACTATATAAGGAAAATTTTAAATAATATTAATTATATACTATAAAGCATATTATTATCCAACATAACTTTAACCTCAAAACATGTAAAAATATCCAACATAAAGTTATGTTGGATAATAATATGCTTTAAATAAAATAGTATATGATCAATATTATTTATATTATTTTTTAAATAAAGTTAGGTTGGATAATAATATGCTTTAAATAAAATAGTATATGATCAATATTATTATTATTATTTAAATAGTTTTGAAATGATAAATAGTTGGCAATAGTATATGCCGTCAAATATTATTATTATTATTATTTTTTAAATAATTTTGAAAGATATTTTTTAATATTAAATGATATAATTTTTAAAATATTGGCCTTACTTATATTTGAATTTTTATTTGATTTTTTTATTTTTATTTTTTTATTTTTTTTACAGAGGAATCGGCAACTGGGACAATCTCGCAACTCGCGTGACACGAGGTCGTTTCTGGCCGCCACCACTATAACTCCTGGGCTCCGCGCGTGCCTGCTATAACGTGTCACCATGGTAAGTCTGGGGGATTTGAACTTGTGACCTCAAATATGGAGTCCGCTTTATAAATGAACTACACCGCCATGCGATTACCAACTCGCCTTCCGTGTGGGGCTAAACAACTTAATTATATTTGAAATTTCAATTATATAAATATTATATATATTTTTATTTTATTATATGTTATTATTATTATATTTTAATAATTAAAAGTGTTCTATAAACATAATAATATATTATTAAAAATTTTTATTTAATTGATTTTATAATTTGTAAAATGTATGATAAAATTAAAAGTTGGATATTAATATAACTAGTCTAGATTTCCATTTTAACACATTTAAATATAAAAAATATTTTAACACATTTAAATATAAAAAATGTTTTAATCTCTTTAGATGAAAACATTTTTTAGAGCGAAAAGAGATATATATTCTTTGTCCACGCTTCTTAGTTCCAGAGTTAAAATAGATCTAGGCTAATTTAATTTCACCCTTTAAATAGGGTATGTTCAGAATGAATACCATGGGTCATTTTTATTTTTATAGGTTTATTTTTATTATGTTTTTTTTTTCTAAATAAAACTACTCTATTCACATTAAAGGGGTACAATTACATCATGACCGAAGTCTAAAGCAACTGCCCAAAAGGAGAGGCAGATAGAAACAAAAAAAATTGCCCAAGACAAAGAATTTAGACGAGACCCTGTAATCCAATCCCACGTAGGGGAACCAGTGATGATCTTCTGGACATTACAGAGCTTACAGATTTTGAACCCTAGCTTATTAGCATTAACAAAAGTTACCAGCAGTAGCAAAAAGTTGCCCTCTATTATGGACCGCATGACCTGAAACAAAGCAACAGAGAAATAACTAGGCATCTGGAGGCTCTTCCACGATTCTGCACCAGCCGAAGTCAGGCGGATCCCGTGCACGAGCAGTATCATTCTCAGACGGACCCGGGGCCGCTGGCTCCATCACCATGTTAACAGCATTGCTCGCTGGAACCTCTGCAGCCTGCAAAGAGCATGGATTCGACAAAGAGACCGAACCAGGGCCCTCATGATGAGAGCTCGACTCTCCCACCTCTTGGGCTTCCTCGAGAAAGAACACCGAAACATGAGCAGTAATCTTGGGACGGTTCAGGGAGAAATTGAAAGTGAAAGTCACAGAGCCGAAAGAGGGAGAGGACGAGGAGTCTGGAGGACGGGTCTCAGGGTAATGGCTAGGTAGATGAAGATGCCCTCTCCCACTGCGAGTGCGAGGGTAATGGCTAGATGTGAAATCGCTGGAGAGGGAGGGAGAATTGGAGGCCAGGCCAGAGGGCACCCGCCGAGGGGTACCTCTGCGACATCTCATCCTATGGCATAGACGGGGCATAACAAAAGCAGCAGCGACGCTGTGGGAACAAGACCGAGCAACCACAGAAGTAGAACACGGGCAAATCAAACGTTCAACCAAATGAGAGCTCGAAGCATTAGAGAAAATCTAGGGAACTGACGGAGGCAGCTCCACAGGTCTATCAAAGAAGAAACCCAGCTTAGTCTCCCGTGTCAATCCGTTAGAGCCAGCATGCACTAGGCCATAACTCGACAAACAAAACATTAGAGCCTCTAGAGCGATCCCATGACAGAGGCTAGATTTGTTACCCTCAGTCCTGCCTCGAATTGCACCCGCCATTACTATGGCATTCAAGAGAGCCGAGGTCCAGAACAGTTCAGAGCGTGTGGAGGTGAAAACCATATCGAAGAAGAGGCTGGTAGTATCAAAGTCACCTACAGTGAAGCCGTTAAACGGTGTGATACCCAAATGCCAAGGATCATCCGTCGATTGGCTATAATCTTCGTTGTATAGGGTGGGCAGGTGGCGTCCCTTCTCGCCCCACCCCTGTCCCATCACATTAATCATCTGGAGAGTCACCCACATCCGGGGTATTTTTATTATGTTATTTTGTATTTGGATTTTTTTTTTAGGTTTATTTTTATTTTGTTATTTGTATTTTGATTTTCTTTTTTGACTAGATAAAAATACTTACATTACATTAATCTTTTTATTTAGTTATTTATTTTTATTATCATTACTTTTCTATCGAGATCTCCTCTCAAAACAAATATATATTTATTATAATA
>APFE031631774.1:0-11328 GCA_000404065.3 Pinus taeda
TGGTCAACCATGTTTGAATGTTGCGTTGTGACAAGGATTGTCTCACCATCAAAATAAACCATGTTTATTTTAGTGTTCATAATATTTATATTTGGGTTTATCAATACTGGGTTTATAATATTAGTCCCATGGGTTTATAATATTAGTCCCATGGGTTTAATATTATTCCCTTTGGGTCATAATCCCTTGGGGTTTTAGTATTAATGCCTTATTTTTATTATTCCTTTGGGTTTATAATATCAATCCCTTGGGTTTATTATCCCCTTAGGTTTATAACATCAATCATGGTCAACCATGGTTGATTCTCACATTCTGACAAGGATTGTCTCACCATCAAAATAAATCATTTTTATTTTGATGTTTGTGGTATTTACATTTGGGTTTATGATTGTTGGGTCTACAGTACTAGGCCCTTCGGTTTAATATTATTCCATTGGGTTCATAATCCCTTGGGTTTATTGTTCATTGGGGTTTTAGTATTAATCCCTTGGGTTTATTGTTCATTTCGGTTTATAATATCAATCCCTTGGGTTCATTATTCCCTTTGGTTTATAATATCAATAATTGTAAATCATTGTAAATCATTGTCAATCATAGCCAAACATGGTAAATCATGGTTCAATGTCACATTGTGACAAGAATTGTCTCACCATCAAAATAAACCATGTTAACTTTAGTGTTTGTAGTATTTATATTTGGGTTTACCAATGTTGGGTTTATAAAATTAGTCCCATGCTTGAATGTCACATTTTGACAATGATTGTCTCACCATGAAAATAAAACATGTTTAATTTAGTGTTTGTAATATTTATATTTGGGTTTACGAATATTGAGTTTATAATATTAGTCCCTTGGTCTTAATATTGTTCCCTTGGGTTCATATTCCCTTGGGGTTTTAGTATTACTCCCTTTGGTTTATTATTCATTTGGGTTTATAATTAGTGTTTGTAGTATTGATATTTTCCTTTACTCGATGTGAAGTTTATAATATTAGTCCCATGGGTTTAATATTATTCCCTTGGGTTCATAACCCCTTGGGGTTTTAGTACTAATCCCTTCGTTTTATTATTCCTTTCGGTTTCTCATATTAATTGCTTGGGTTTATTATTCCCTTAGGTTTATAATATTGATAATGGTAAACCATTGTCAATCGTAGCCAACCATGCTTGAATGTCACATTGTCACAAGGATTTTCTAACCAAGAAAATAAATGATGTTTATTTTGATGTTTGTAGTATTTACATTTGGGTTTACAATTGTAGGGTCTACAGTATTAGGCCATTCGGTTTAATATTATTCCATTGGGTTCATAATCCCTTGGTCTTTTAGTATTAAACCCTTGGGTTTATTGTCCATTATGGTCTTATTATTAATCCCTTGGGTTTATAATATCAATCCCTTGGGTTCATTATTCCCTTTGGTTTATAATATCAATCATTGTAAACCATTGTCAATCATAGCCGAACATGGTCAACCATGGTTGAATGTCGCATTGTGACAAGAATTGTCTCGCCATCAATATAAGCCATGTTAATTTTAGTGTTTGTAGTATTTATATTTGGGTTTACCAATGTTGGGTTTATAATATTAGTCCCACGCTTGAATGTCACATTTTGACAAAGATTGTCTCACCATGAAAATAAAACATGTTTAATTTAGTGTTTGTAATATTTATATTTGGGTTTACGAATATTTAGTTTATAATATTAGTCCCTTGGGCTTAATATTGTTCCCTTGGGGTTTAAGTATTATTCCTTTCGGTTTGTTATTCATTTGGGTTTATAATTAGTGTTTATAGTATTGATATTTGCCTTTACTCAATGTGAAGTTTATAATATTAGTCCCATGGGTTTAATATTATTCCCTTGGCTTCATAATCCCTTGGGTTTTAGTAATTATCCTTTGGGTTTATTATTCATTTTGGTTTATAATATCAATCCCTTGGGTTTATTATTCCCTTTGGTTGATAATATAAATCATGGTAAACCATTGTCAATCATACCAAACATCGTCAACTATGGTTGAATGTCGCATTGTGACAAGAATTTTCTCAGCGTCAAAATAAACCAGGTTTATTTTAGTATTTGTAGTATTTATATTTGGGTTTATCAATGTAGGTTTTATAATATTAGTCCCTTGGTTGAATGTCTCATTTTGACAAAGATTGACTCACCATGAAAATAAACCATGTTTATTTTAATGTTTGTAGTGTTTATATTTGGATCTAACAATGTTGAGTTTATAATATTAATCCCATAGTTTTAATATTATTTCCTTGGGTTCAAAACCATTAGGGTTTTAGTATTGATCCCTTAGTTTTATTATTCCTTTAGGTTTATAATATCAATCGCTTTGGTTTATTATTCCCTTAGGTTTATAATATTGATCATGGTCAACCATTGTCAATCATAAGCAACCATGGTCAACCATGGTTGAATGTCACATTGTGACAAGGATTGTCTCACCATGAAAATAAACCATGTTTATTTTAGTCTTCCTTATATTTATATTAGGGTTTACCAATGTTGGGTTTATAATATTAGTCCGTTGGGTTTAATATTATTTCCTTAGGTTCACAATCCCTTGGGGTTTTAATATTAATCCTTTGGGTTTATAATGTCAATCATGGTCATCTTTATTAATCTCTTGTATTTGTAATATCAATCCTTTGCACTTCTTGATCCCTTAGGTTTTTAATATTTATCTGTTGGGTTCAATAATTCCTTGGGTTTATAATATTAAACCATAAGATTTATTAGTTCGTCGGATTTATAATATTAGTCCCTTTTGTTTATCTTAGGTTTTTGATGAAAAGAGATCTTGGGGGTTAACCAAAATCCCTTTCCTTAAAAAAATATCGATCTCGAGGCCTGTGGTTATGGCCCACTAAGCCTATCGGAAGCATTTCTTTAGGCTTTGAGCCTTTAAACTGGGGACTTACATTAAATCAGAGCCATTTAACTTTATTAGTTATTAATAATCCTAAATTTGTTTGATAATATTTATGTAGTTATTAGTAATCCTAAATACTAATAATAATTAACCCTATGTATACAAACCCTATGTATTAAAATTAATGAAGCATAATAATGATAATAATAATTAATAATACCAATTATTATTGTGAGTTTAGGTTTATAATTAATCAATTAAATCATTCTCATCAACGAATATCACGCTTCGTTATTCATTTGTATAGTTATTATTATCATAAATAATAAATAACTTGGTCCTTTATTGTCTCTCAACTTACTAACACTCTCTCACTATATCACTTATATATTAGTATACTCCATCATCTTTTATATATTATATTATTTATTTATTTTACGCTCACTCCCGCTTGCCTCGCCAGCACACCATGGTCAGTGGACGTTCGAGCGTACGTCCATGTAAAGACTAGAGCTGATCTTAGGACCCTGCCCCAGCACTCACACCCCACCGTCTCGCGCCTGACCCCAAAGGCTTCGGGGAGAATTGACCCTGTGCCTCTCCGAATGGCAGGCAGTGACTTGCCAGTGGACTTAACCTTGGGGCTAATAATATAATAATAAATAATTATATTATAATAAATAATAATTATTATTTTCATATTTGTAATATTATTATAATAATATATATAATTAATCAAATATTATCTAAATAACTATAGTAAATATTAACAACCAATTATTTCTATGATGATTATTACATAAATATTAATATTAAATATTACCTTAGTAAAATATAATAATAGTGAATATATGAATTCTGATAACATAATGTAATTATATTTCTGATATTGTAAGTTATAATGAAATAATATTATTATAATATTATAATCAAATATTATTATTATTATTATTATTATTGATGATGATGATCATGGTGGTTAACATCCGCTGAGACCAAACATTGGTCTATCGAACCTAAAGAAACAAATTATTTATTTTGATTTAAGATTTTATTCTTATGCTCAAAAAGCTTGGAGAGAAGCCTCTCGAGCTCACTATAATTTTGACATTGTAAAGGCTAGGAAAGTCAGTATTGTAACAAAGATTGTGAAACTGAGATCTAATGTGGTTGTACTCGGGGCACTCTAAGAGGAAGTGGTTTTCATCCTCGATGTTCCTATTCTCACATATATGACAGATCCTTTCCATCCATGGCGTTTTAGGAACTGCCCAATGACTTGTTTCACTATGGAGCTCATGAGAATTCGTTCTAATCTTTGCTATATTAATTTTCTTCTTTGAGTTAGTTAAAATAAAGAGATACTTTTGATCTTATAGGGTGTGGTTGATAACCTTCTTATAATAACTTAATTTTCTTTTAACCACTAAATCTTTCTCACACCACATTTTTCTTTGAACTTAGAAGTAACAATATCTTTAATGTTATTTATGTTTTGTAATGCATCATTATCATTGATCTCCCAATAGTTTAACCAGTCCCTTGTGTCTTTATGCCACCCCCGATTGAGCCTTAGGTGGTTTTGGCTGGAATTTAAAGCTAGACTTTTCTATGATCGTCTATTTTATTGAGTTTGTGCTTGTACAGCAGAAACCTAATCATAGCTAGGCTCTCAATAGTGGAAAGACCTGCCCCTATAAGGAGAATAGGGTAGGGTGTATTACTTTTAATTTTCAAGTTATAAATTGTAAAACGCTCCTGGATTTGTTTAATCTTTCTCCAGGATTTTCTGGAAAAAGATTGAGCAAACAATATAATTATGCAATATAATTGTTATTATTTTTTTATAGTTTCATATTATTAAATTATTTAAATAACATAATGATATCTTAATATTTATTATGGCTTTCTTAATTATAATTAATGAATATATTAAGACTTGTAATATAATTATATAAATATTAATATAATATTTATACATATAATATATATAAATAAATCTGGTTTATTAATACTTATATAATTGTATATACTTATAGTTATTTATATCATTTTAATAACTTAAATATTCATATGAATGTAATATTGTTGATGTAAGTCTATTTGAATATATTAATCATATTAGAATATGTGATTATATATATGCTTTATATATTATATCAACCATATTATGCTAATTTAAAAATTAAAATGGGATGATCTGCAATGCTGTATACTGAAGCGCGCATGTCAATGTATCATTTTTTACCGAAAACGACGAAAGATTCAAGGCCTCGTTCCCACTGCTTGATAATCAACAATATAATGTGTGGTAATATAATGTGTGGTCCTTTCAAAGGGCAACAACCAGGTTGGGTTAAATGGTTGTTACTCAAGAATCTTTTGACAATACTCCCACCTCACTGCACTTCACTCTGGAATTTCTTTTTGTGCAAAAATGTGGGAGTTGTACTATCATCACACTCACATCATCCCTAGATTTTCTGGTTACCACTAACTCTACAAGCCTTTTACAAGTAGCGATGGGGCCGCCTCTTAATGGTTGTCAAATTAAGTTGCTTCTGAACACAGAAAGGCTTGGCGATATCCACTGCTTCTTGATTACTAACTTTATCCCACAACCTATCTGATGCCAAAATTAAAAACTCGCAAATCAGATGTTATTTCAATCTTTCTGGTGTCTGGTTCCCTTGTTATCCATTCTTTCATGTGTGAATCGGCTATTGCTCCATATACTGCCAGGGATCCTTGAAACTCGCCAAACTCCGTGGCGGAGGTCCACAATTCCATTCAAATTCTCTATCCATTGCCGCTTGTCCTCCCTTCCAGCTCGCTGATCGCATGTAAGGGCTTCTGAAGCACCATCTCTGCTAATAACTGCTCGGCAATCCCCAACATTGGAAACCACTAAGTTACCATTTATAATTAGAGGAGTTACACAAGCTGTACTGCTACCAACCTCCTGCCTCAAAAATTCTCCATCTGTTTGTTAGGTACCCATATCTAACAGCCTGTTCAAGAATGTCCTCTGTTTCGTTTTTCATTCTGAGCATTGCGTCCAGAATATTCTGCCCAATATTTTCGGCAGCGAAAGCTGCAGCTTTCCGACCGCTATGACCATCAAACACGCCAAAAAAGCCCTGTTTGGAATCGCCAAGAACATTGACAATGCCTTGTGGGTATCTTCCATGAATTATCGCTTACCCTTTTTGCACGAAACCGCATAATGAAGACCGAGGGAGAATTCCCTGCTACAACGCAAGCCATTTTTACAATCTGCAGAGGCTGCTGTATAAATTCGATGGAGTGTCGTTCGGACCCTGTTAGTGCTTGTGGTTCCAATTGCGGTGTCTGCTAAGCATTTATATGGCATTCAATGCTTCAACTCAAATCAGATATAGGAAACTTGCACCGTCAAACTCGTGTGTACGCGATCACAACCTTGCATTATTATATATGTACTACAACCGACTTTGAGGAAGACGGTGAAACGGTCTAAAATTATAGAGGAAATCCTTATTATTTATCATGTTTCTCTGGTCAAAGTCCCCGCTCGTCATGAAGGAAACTCCCAAAAGGTTAAATTTCTTATAATGAAAATTGATTAAATCAATATTGTCTGTACGTGGTCGCGCATGGCTGCCCTGATGGCGAGAAATAACCACCGGCACTAAAGTATGAAGGGTGACGTTAAGTTGTTTGTGTTTTGGAGGGAATAAATAGATTTAGTGTTTTTAATTAAAAAAAAATGGCATTTAGATTTTACAGAATTTAGATTTATCATTAAAAAAATTATAGCATTTATAATCCAAAATTGATGAAAAGTAATTGATTAAAAAATAAATAAAAATATTAAAAAATAGTTTTAACAAAAAGCTTTAAACTATAATTATTGATAAGTTATATTTGTTTGATTTCCAAAATATTATTATTATTCATCATTGTTAATAATGAAGAGTATATTATATTTATTAGATTATAATAAAGTGTGATATTTGTTTATTCGATATACGTACTATAAATATATAATATTATATAATTCTATATATATATTAGATAATCCTTTTTATTCAAAATATATTATGGAAGCTTATTTTATTTCATCAAGTACATTCAAAATATGTTTTTCTTTTAAAATCTTTAATGGTTTAATGAAGATTTTCAATATATTCTCTTTTCAAAATCTCAATAATTTACCAAATATTTTAAACTTTCACATACAACTATTTCTTGCTTTCAAAAGCTCTGGTTAGGTTGTTGAAAAATGTTAAAGCATTCAAAAGAAAGCTTCTATTAGAAAAACCTAATGGTGAGAGGGAAAGCAACCAAAATTTCAGTTGAGAGAAGAGTTGGATGATGAGATTAATAGGATGTGCATGCCGATAAGAAAGATGTTAAAGAGAAGGACAACCAATAGAAGAATACAACTATCTGTGTAAGTTTACAGCAACAAGTCATATGGGGTAAAGCATTATCAAGTTTGGGATCCGGGAAGATTGAGATTAATAATGGAACAACAATACAACTATATATGTGGATAACAACATCATTATATATGGGATCGAGGACGATTGAATGAACTGAAAACACATGACAAAGAGGTCACGAAAATTTTCAACTTGGGGAGTTTGATGTAGAAGCATCAACACTAGCCAATCCATTTTTGTCTAGAACCAAGAGGGTCATGAAGTCCTTCAAAGAGGAAGGAATTCCATCAATTGTAAATTATATAAAATAAAATTAGGAAATTTTATGTAAATCCAAGTGTCCGAGTTCTAGAAAAATTTGGGTGGTTAGATTTTTTTGGTGAGCTAGTATTTTTGCCAAATAATACTTTAACAAAGTAACAAGTGTAGAGTTATGTGTCTATATTTTTTGGATATATGTCTAAACGATGTCGAGTTCGTTAAGATATTTCCTAGATATAGGAACTACGTATTTATGTACAATTAGAAGTTGGGGGACAATGTCTCAAAAGTAGAGCGAGACAAAGCTTGAGAGAGGAAGCATGATTTTTTGTGTAATTTATTTGTAAATATATATTATTAAAGAATATAAAATGTTTTATGTTTGTACATGTCATATGTGTATTCTGATTCCGATGAAGCAGGTATAAATGGTGGTGTAGAGTGAGACATTACGAGAGGAACGCTCATAAGAGCTCAGCCGAAAGTCCATCCCCTTATTAAATAAAACATTGATGAAAAGAAGATTGTTTCATTCACAAGAGTACTATCATTGACAGAGTTTTGTTATAAAAAGTTGTGTTGTCTATGTGGTCATATACTAAGAGAGATTGTGTCACTAGATTAATCCCATCCATCTCTTTATATTTCATGAATACATATTATGTCGATAACTATGTGATACATATTAGTTTGATTTTTTTAGCGTATGAGTAGACCTGCGATGAACGCTTAACTTTCTTGATTTCATTCTTAGTGGGAAGTTACAGGTCAGAATTATATTTTGCAAGATGAATATCTACTACAGGAACTCTATTGAATCTAGTTGTGGTCATTTCTTTTATCTTTAAACCATAAATACTCTTGCATAGAGGAGTTTTTACCATTTACTACAAAATCCGAGATAATGCCTGTCACCAAATTAGCGTAAGTCTGTCGAATGTACATAATGCGTAATGTGGGAAAATATAGAGGTCTTAACATTTTGAAACTTGCTGTGAGTGGGCCTGACCCCTTATCCTATATTATTAGCTATCCACATTTGGACCACATCTCTATCCAGCTATATCTTTAGGCTGAAAGAAATATATCCAGATGCAAGCTTAAATATCGGCATTTGTCTCATTAAATAAAATAATATTCGTAAAGTCGCTGAGACTACCAGATTAAGCTAGCTATTTGGACTAGTTTGACTTGTCATTGGATTCCCAGACTACCAAATCAACTTGGACTCAAATATCTTATGGAGCTTGCAACCTTCCTGCACTGTATATTTAAAATCAGTAGCACTAAACTTAGGGCTACCTAACTAATGAATGCTTAAATTACAGAAGAAACAAGAAAACAAAGAGTACCTTGAGTGGGCTTATGGTCGATATATTCATAAATCAGGGATGGTAATTTAGAAGACCACAAAGGGGAAGAGAGTGCTTAGTAACTTGCAAGACCAAGGCATTAAGGTGAACACACCATTAGGGATCTTTCTTTCAAGGCACAATCATGAATATGAGCATTGATCTTGGAGAGTGAAATCAAATATCAAAGAAATGTAGGGACCAATGATTTAGAGAAGCCAGAACAACTGTGTCACAATATAAAAAATATTATCGAGCATCAAAATGTCACATAACCATTAATAAATGATATAATGTGACATAATAGTTGACGATTCTCACATTGAAAAATAATGATTGAGGATGTCATGGTGTGCCATAATCATTGAAGAATGTTGTAGTACAACATAACCATTGATAAATGTTACAATGCAACATAACCATTAGGAATATCTGAAATAGACATAATACATCTAATTTTAATGTCTCAACATGATATAAGTCTTAAGGAATGATAAAATCTAACATAACCCTTTAGGCATGTAAGAACACAAGGTAACCATTGATGAAGTCATGATGCAATAGAACCATATTATCCACCTCTCAGTATCACAATATGACATAATTATATTATCAACTATGGTCAATCATAAGAAATCATGGTAAAAAATAATCAAACATGGTTAAACAAATCAACCATCTTCAACCTTGATTAGCCATAATCAAATATGTTCAACTATTTCTAGCCATAGTCAGCCATGGTCACTAAAATCCAACTTTGGTCAAACATGAGAAACCTTAGTGAAACAGTCTTAATAATAGTCAAACATGACAAAATTTGGCTAAACATAGTGAACCATAATCAACCATGTCCAAGCATACTATACCTTGGTCACCCATGGTCAAACCATACTCAATTATAGTTAATCGTGGTCCAAGATAATTAAAAATAATGAGAAATGGTTACACACATTTAAACATGAAAAATAATTCTTAACTAGAGTCATCAATGGTCAACCAAAGTCAACCATAGTCAAACATGGTATTTTTCTATAGTCAAACATGGTAAACTATAATCAACCATATTTTTCTATAGTCCAACATGTTCATATTTAGTAAAACATAGTAAACTATAGTCAAGCATGGTCAATCATGGTAAAAATACTCAACTATGGTCAAACAATAAACAATGATCAACCATGGTAAATTATAATCAAACATTGTAAACATAATCAACAATGAGTAATCATGGTAAACAATAATCATAGTCAAATATCATAGATATTTTAATATTATTAACATTGATACTTTAATTTGGAAATCTTCTAGCCTTACCCACAAATGTCACAAATGTCAATGGTCAAGTAGCACAACCAAGGTGGTTGATATCCCTTAGATGCCATTTTCCACCTTTTTAACTTATTCATGAATATATATCAACAGCTTTTAATTGAGTGATGATGATAATTATAAAATAACATACAATAAAATATACTCTAAACACATGTGGATTGCTTAAAAATCACAAGGCATTTTATAACTTTGTATTTATTAAATTTATATTAATAATTTGGAATTTTCTCAAATGATAATGATCTTATACTTTAGGCTATTGGTATGTGGTAGGATAATCTAAATTATTCCCTTTTTTTTGTTTCAAATTAGGTGCATTCTTTTAATTTTCAATATAGATTATTTAATAAACAATAAACATTATGATTAGTAGGTGGTAGAATTATCTAGATTATATTTAGAAAAAAAATTTCACAAATACAATATATTTTTCTTAATATAATAGATTAAATTACCATAATTTAGTTGTTAAACTAACAATAAAAATAACTACTTCTATCTCTAAAAATATGATTATTATTCAAAAAAAATATGTTTTTGATAACCTTAAATTATCTATTACACAATACTCTTATAACATCAAAAAATAAAACAAACCATATTTAAAATATGTTCTTGATAACCTTAAATTAGCTATTACACAATACTCTTATAACAATTAACAAAAAAAATTATAACATTTGAAAATACAAGTAACTGATATCTTATAATTTTCATTTTATGAAGGTGAGGATAAGTAAATAAATTAATAGACATAGGATCGGAATCTAAACTATGCTTTTATTGCTGGGATTATAATTAGTAGAAGTTGTCTTCATATGATATCACGAGACGGGATTATCCGACAATTTCCTTGAAATTACTGCTATGGTCTATGGCAGATATATAAAAGCAATTGGAAGATGGAATTAACATGTTGAAATATAAAAACCATTCCAGGATAGAAGTGACATCCACTTAGTTGTTAAACACTGTAAGTAATTGCTCTATACATAATATAAAATTCAATTGACATCCACTTAGTTGTTAAATAGTGTAAGTAATTGCTTTTTTATATATATAAA
>APFE031631777.1:0-19350 GCA_000404065.3 Pinus taeda
GGTTCTCCTCTCATCTATTTTCATAAAAGGAATCAATAGTAGACTTTGATTGTTTGTTTCTAAGATAGCCACCCATATTAGTGGGAATAGCAGCATCCGAGTGGAAACTATTCCCGTATAACAACGTGGTTGATGATCAGTATGTATGACTATCTCTTTGCCCATTAACTAATGTTTCCACTTTTTCACACTCTGTACTAATTCATACAATTCTTTATCATATGTTGGATAGTTAACTACTGCAAAATTAAATGTCTCACAATGATAACATATGGGTTTACCGTGCTGTATCAACACTGCTCCCATGGAGTAATCATTGGCATCCGTTTGGATCCCAAATGGTCTTTGAAGATCAGGCAATGCTAGTACTGGTGTTGTACTAATCTTTTCTTTCAAGGTGTCGAAGGATTTCTGTTGTTTCCCTCCCCACTAAAACACCTTGTTCAATCCTGTTAAAGCATGTAAGGGAGCTGCAATTAAAGAAAAGTTAGAAATGAACTTTCTTTAATACTGTGCTGCTCATAAGAAGCTTCTAACTTCTATAGTAGATTTGGGTTTAGGCCAGTTTACAATGAGTGCCACCTTAGAGGGATCTATCTTCAATTCACCACCCCCTACTATATGACCCTAATAATTTAAAGATGTTTTGCCAAATTCACATTTTGATAGTTTAACATAAAGTTTTTCTCTTTTCAAAACATCTAGTGTCTGCTTAACATGCTTTAAATGTTCTTCCCACATTTCGCTAAATATAAGAATGTCATCCTAATATACAATAACAAAATCATCAAGAAAAGGTCTGAGTACATCATTCATTATTCTCATGAAAGTAGCAGGAGCATTAGTTAAGCAAAAAGGCATAACCAACCACTCATATAATCCCTGATTTGTTTTGAAAGTAGTCTTCCATCCATCTTGTTCTGCAACTCTGACCTGATGATATCCACTATGCAAGTCTAACTTGGAAAAATAAACAGCTTCTTTTAATTGATCTAATAGATCATCTATGCGAGGAAGGGGATAATGATTTTTGATCATTATTTTGTTCAGTGCTTGGTAATCAATGCACATTTTCCACGAGCCATCTTTCTTTCTCACCATAATGATTGGAGACCTAGATGGTGATGTGCTAGGTCTGATCAATCCCTTCTCGAGTAACTCCTGCAATTGCTTCTTGATTTCTGCATTCTCTAAAGCGAACAACCTGTACATCCCAATGTTAGGTAATGGAGCATCTTGTTGCAAATTAATATCATGCACTATTTCCTTTTTGGGTGGCAAACCTTTAGGTTCTTGAAAGAAGATATCATATTCTGAAAATATTTTTTCTAAATCAGCTTGCTGTCTAGCATCACAGCGCTCAAATACGTTGGTTTTATCAAGTTTCTTTTCCTTTACAACCATCAGTAAAAATTGTTTGCATGAATTTACAATTTGTTTCATCTACCCTGAGTTTATGAGAGCATAATTATTCTTGAGCTTATGAGATATTACAAAGTATTTGATTCCATCTTTAACAAGTAGATACTTGTTCTCAGCTCTATAGAAAATAGCTTTTCTATCATACAAGTAACGACTTCCTAAAACAATTCAACATATATCTAGAGGAACTATATCTAACTCAACCTCATCTACAAATGTTGACCCAAAAGAAAACTTAAGTTTACATTGTCTAGTCACTTGTAGTTGTGCTTGATCACTTACCCAACCTAATGGGTATGGTTTCTTATGAGGTGTAGTCAGTAATCCCAACTTCTTTACAATTGCTTCAGAAATTAAATTTACTTGTGAGCCACTATCAAACAAAGTATAAATCTTTTGATGCTTGGAAACAACTCGAATATGGAAAAGCTCATGTCTTTTTCTCTCATTTTCCTCATCATTAATAGATTGTGTAGAATTAGTAGTAGATGCTTCAGAATTTTTACCTTTTATACCTGTGGCTGCAATGGTTGTTTCATCTCCTGAGTCTGACCCCAAATGTTTCTGAATAGCTATAGCAGTCTTCTTCTTCTTGCCCTCGAACTTCTTAGGTATTAGCTCAAGATGCAGAATCCAACAATGCTCATCATCATGCCCATCCTTCTTATAGTGAGTGCATGAAGGCTTGCTTTTCTGTGTAGGGTTGGTCTTCCTCTCTTTCCATTTCTATTTTCTTTTCTCCTTATTCTTGCTTGCAATGGGCTTCGACGATCCTCCAACTTTTGGGTTCCCATTCTTTCCTCTAGCTTCTAGATGTATAGCTTGGACATATACCTCATCTATAATAGTGGGATTCAACATGAGGATAGTGTGCCTCATGTAGCTATGTAGACCACCTATGTACTTCAACAAAGTCTCAGGTGAGTCTAATGAAATTCCTAGAATCAAAGCTCTCTTCCTAAATTCTTTGGTGTAACCTTGTACACTTTTCCCTTTCAATTGGTGAAGAGTTTGCCAGCTCATCATGGCTTGCTGCATGTAAGCTAGTGGATACAACTGCTTCTTGATTGCAGAAACAAATCCACTCTAGATAGAAAGAATCTTACCATGTTTCTTCATGTCAGCTTGTGTCCTGCCTTCCCACCATATCAAGGCAGTGCCTCCAAAGCGTATGTTGACCAACTGACTCTTACTCTTGTCTGAGTCGATACTCTGCACTCTGCAATAAGCATCAATTTGTCTGATCCAATTATCCAGCTTTTCTGCTTTCAACTCTCCATCATATATAGGTAAGTCAAATTTAACATCTAATTTGATCAAGGATGTCTTATTTTAATGTTTAGGGCTATTAGGAGGTGTGAGAAAGATTTCTTCTTTCCCTTTGCCTTTTGAGTGGTCATGGAGGAGAGACTCTTCTTCTCCTTTATCTTGCTTGGAGCCTGATGAGTCCTCATATTTATGTTTCCTAAAGTCCCTATACATTTCCTCTACCATGGACCTCATGTCCAGGAAACTATCTATGAATTGAGGGTCTAGCCCCAAGGGACTTTCCTCTGACATTTTCTTTTGAGGATAGACTATTCCAATTTTTGGGTTAGTCTCAACCAACTCTCCTTCACCTAATTTAAGCTTTGATCTAGTTAGCATTCAACAACAAGATCCAGCACAAGCTTCTCTAACCTTAAACAACCTAGAGCTTTGATACCACTTGATCTGAAAATCACCCATGAATGATCTCAGTGAATTAATGAAGGTATTACAGACCCATGTGTTGGGGTGTGCCTATGTTATTTTAAGCAACAGATCAATAAGATTGTGAAATACATAGGCACTTGAAGCAGTAAGAGAAACACGGTAAGCAAATACAAAACCACAACAAATTTAATAAGGATTTCACCTAATGCTCTTGGGCTACATCTCCTGGTCCAGCCTTTGGTGGTGGCCTTTTTTATTGTGTCTTAAAGCAGAGATTTTACAATAAGGAGCTCAATTTGAGTCTCACTTAACAGAGAATGATTAGTAGGATTGTACTTGGATCCCCCAAGTCTCTAGAGTACAGAGACTCCCCTTACTGAATCTCGACCTTGACTAGTCTCAGTTGTATGAGTCCAAGTTGGTACTCAATACCCGACAGGTCTACACAGAGGAGTCGCTTGAACCTCTCAAGCCTTCTTTGGAGTTCACAGACTCTCAGATTCTCTCTGTTCTGTCTGCTTGATGCTGCCTTTGCTCTACAGGTTAGCTCGACTTCTCTATTCTCTACAATTCGCTTCTTTCTCTACTTCTGTTCCCATTTCTCTTTGTTTTTTCGTGGCTTAAAGCTCATCTACTCCCTACCTATTCGTTTCCTCTTCCCAACTCTCTGGATTGCCTGCCTCGGTCCACTGGAATTCCCTTGCTCTACGTCATCATCGTTGTGTAACACTGCACAGAGAGGTGGCCACTTGTCGCCTTATGAACTGAGTGTCAGTTTTCTTTAAATGGTTGTTATTTCCATTACTCTAGGATTTTCCCGCAAAACTAATTCTTCTTCCATCTCATCGGTCATGCCGGACCTCAAATTTTTATGTGCCTCAGTCTATTTCCCCATTCAATCTAGTCATCCATCAGGTTAATTCTCCGCCATTGATCTGGAGCCTCCAGATCCTATGCTCTCCATCTATATCACGCGAGTAAGTTGCTCAACTGTTACTCACGTGATGTAAGTGGTTTTCTCTCTCATCCGCTAGACATGCGTCACCCAGTGTGTAGCATCACACTGAACTCGGCTAAATCCGCTTACCGCTCGAAGTGCAAGTGATATCCTGCCACTTTTGGGCTAGGGACCTGCCTTCTGATGATTTCGGTGATTTCTGTGTGGTTCTATGCTTTTCCCCATGACCAAGTGCTTGGGGATTTCCTTCACTAAGAATTTTGCCCTGCGATATGCAATTATTGCCTCTATTTCTGGATCTGGGCTTCCGATTGCCAATTTGCATCCATGCACACTCTCCATGGGCCAACGATCAGTGCGCTTTGACCAAGGGTCCTCGTTGTTCTGTGCTAGCTACAAATTGCCATTGTCTAGAGGTCACTTCTGATAAGCTCGTTATTCATAAGATTTTGAAGTCTGACATAATTTTAAATAGTCATGGAAATGTTTAAGGATCTAATTCGAGTCATCAACAAAGATGATTTATTCAAGGAACAAGAGTCATGGAATGGGACTATAGATAAAACACTTGATGTATGAGCGCCATTGATGGAAAATGATGATGTAGTAGAAAAAGAGAAGCTAGAATCACAAGAGAAGACTCCAAACAGAGTCACATTAGCAAAGGACTCCAAGATATTCTAAACAACATGGATCTTCAAGCAGATCAACAAATCAAAATTCTCCTAGAATTTAGTCAGGTGATGAATTAGGCAATGGTAAGAGAAAAATGAGAAGTCTGAGAGGTATTTATGATTATTTGGATGTTAGTTCAAATTTTACATTGTTTTCATTCCAACCTTCTTCGTTTGAAGAAGTAATCAGAGATGAAAACTAGTTGCAAGCCATGGACGAAGAAATTGAAGTTATTGAAAAGAATGATACATGGGATTTATTTGATTTTCCAAAGGATAAAAATATCATTGGTGTGAAATGGGTGTATAAGACAAAATTGAATGAGAAAGGAGAAATTGACATATTTAAAGCAAGGCTTGTTGCAAAAGGATTCTCACAGCAACCAAGAATATATTTTTTATAAACATTTTCTCTGATATCCATATTGGATGTTGTAAGATATATCTTAGCCACAACAGCTTAGAACAAGTGGAAAGTATATCATGTAGAATTTCCCACTGTCGATCAACACATTATGCAATATACTAAAGCAAAATACAAGATCTACTTATACAGCAAACTTGCGGAAACTTAATCAAATATGAGTAAGATCAAATAGAACACATATAATAGAGAATGAAAAAGCAATCACACATGAACACAGAAGAATAACTGGGGGAAATCCTTAGCCTAAAACCCCAATCTCTGTATTATCATACAAGTGGAAATATGTCTGGATTACACAGAGCATTATCTCACAAGCTATCTTGCTCCGAGCACAATCCCTCTGCTACTCATAGACAGTCAAAGGCTTCTCATAAACCTTCTCCTTTGCCCTCCAAGCCTCCTATTTCCTTGTCCAATTTCTCGTGGGGTCCAATGCTGCCACTTGTGTGAATTTACGTCTCACACAACACATTAAACTCAATAGTAACTGTGCAGTCCTGAAGGAAATAATTCCTTCTGCATGGATGATTTTCCTATATAGGAAAAATCCTCCAAATGATAGTACATTGTCCCTTCCTCTAATATCAACTGGTCTCTAACTTAACTGACATGCATGAGTTATTAATGAGAGAGTATTCAATTATCTGAAGTGCAGCAGTTACATACATGCATGCACTAACTAACTGAACTCAAAATTAATTCCACAAACTATTGGAACTAATCTAACTGGACTTAACTCAGATAACAGAGCTAACTAATTACAACTCAACATTACAACTCATCTTGAACTCCTTTAATCAAGATATAACTTCCTCAATCAATGGAGAAACTGTTGCATGTCTTCACATAGACTTCATGTTTGATTTTATACAGCTAATTAACTCAAGATGAATTGATTAATTATTTTACAAACAACTACTAAGATAAAATTCGAATTTTACTTCTCAATTTTAGTTCCGGGACTAACTAAAATTGGAATCTATCCCAAAATACTATTTATAACAATGTTATTTTTTAGCACTTCCATTTTTCATTCCTTGTTGCTATTTCCAACACTGGTACTTGAACTGCTATTTATAACAATGTTATTTTTAACAGTTCTATTTATATCATTTCTTGTTGCTATTTTCAACACTCCCTCTAAACAAGAAAGGCATTCAACTCGAACCCAATCCTGAACCTTTGGAATGTTCTACATGCAACACTTCTCCCAAATGTTGTTGCTCTAGCAACTCTAGAAACAAAAAATCTCCCAATTGACCTCCCTGTTGGGCTAGAAACACCCTCTGATGCTGAAGCTTCCTCCGCCACTCACAAGTCCTCCCTCTGTGACCTCTGAGCTGCTACAACACTCCATGAATCTCGCATCTTTGCACACCTCTCTGTGCCATTCTCCATTGGTGAAACACTGCTGTGCCTCTTGCATTATTATAGCCTACTAGTTCTGCACTGTTTTGGGATTCCTGCACTGTAGCTCTCTCCGCAACTCCATCTGCATCTGCCTCTATCGACTCAACTAGTCCTACTACTCCTTGTCGGGGCTCCTGTAGCAAGGTCTAATAAAAAAGGTTGGGTACCTCAATGATCTTGCCCCTATTCCAGCCTTCTTGGGACTGTCACTCCACATCGCCCCACCTCCTACATGGAGGTATGGATGCATGTGATCCCTTTGCCCACTTGGCTCGAAATTCCTTGGTACTGGAGGTCTTTACATGAGTGGATGCCTCCACTCAGTCTCCTCTCGGCTTCTCCAGTTGTGGTTACTCGACAACCTCCAAAAGCTACTTCACCAATTGTGGCTTCTCCACAATTGTCTGAGACTTCTTCTGGCGCTGCATGTTGAGAGGTAATGTACTCTCCCTCTCAACCACCAAGTATCTAACCTTTGCCTTGCTTCTCAAGGCTTTGCATGTATCTTGTACCTCAAGTGCATATAGGTTCTTGGTTAGCACACCAATCTGTTTCATCCTTCCCGCAGTCACGAAATTTTCTTGAAAAAGATCCCATTTTAAATCAATGATATCTTCCTCATCTGAACTCCAATTCAACTGATTGTTTTTTGAATTTGGCTATTTTCTTCACAAGGAATCCAGATCTGCTATTTGTTTCTGAGAATTTTGCACAAAAATTTTCAAATATGCTCTGAAAACCCATTGCCCAATAAACCTGGCTCTAATACCATGTATAAATTCCCATTGTAGGTCAACAAATTATGTAATATACTAAAGCAAAATACAAGACCTACTTCCACAACAAACTTGCGAAAGCTTAATTGAATATGAGCAAGATCAAATAGAATATTATAAAGAATATTATATTATTTTAGTTAAAGGAGGTTTGACTGGGGTTCGTAAGTTGAAAAATAGCCGTTAGTCTTTTTACCCATTGGAGTCTCTGCTTAGACTATTTAACACGCTAACTGGATATGTTTCTTCAACTTGTCCTGACGATGAACCACACTAGTTGGTTCGAAACGCGTCGACAAATGATCAATTATGTGGTTTCGCCAAAAAGTTTCTAAACAAAGAACACATATAACAGAGAATGAGAAAGCAATCACACATGAGCACAGAAGAATAACCCAAGGAAAGCCTCAACCTAAAACCCCAATCTTTGTATTATCATACAAGTGGAAATATGTTTGAATTACACAAAGCATTAGCTCACAAGCTATCCTGCTCCCAGTAAAATTCCTCTGCTACTCATAGACAGTCAAAGGCTTCTCACAAACCTTCTCCTCTACCCTCCAGGCTTCCTATTTCCTTGCACAGTTTCTCCTGGGGTCCAATGTTGCCACATGTGTGGATTTACCTCTCACACAACACATTAAACTCAAAAGTAACTATGCAGTCCTGAAGGAGATAATTCCTTCTGCATGGATGAGTTTCCTATATAGGAAAAATCCTCCAACTGATAGTACATTGTCCCTTCCTCCAATCTCAACTGGCTCTCTGATTGAACTGACATGCATGAGTTATTTATGAGAGAATATTCGATTATCTAAAGTGCAACAGTTACATGCATGCATGCATTAACTAACTGAACTCACAATTAATTCCACAAACTATTGGAACTAATCTAACTGGAGTTAACTCAGATAACTGAGCTAACTAATTACAACTCAATATTACAACTCATCCTGATCTCTTTTAGTCAAGGGATAACTTCCTCAATCAATGGAGAAATTGTTGCATGTCTTCACATAGACTTCATGTTTGATTTTCTACAACTAATTAACTCAAGATGAATCAATTAATTATTTTACAAATAGTTGCTAAGATCAAATTCGAATTTTACTTGTCAATTTTAGTTCAGGGACTAAATAAAATTGGAATCTATCTCGAAATACTATTTATAGTAATGTTATTTTTAGCACTTCAATTTTTCAATCCTTGTTGCTATGTCCAATGCTAGTACTTGAGCTGCTATTTATAGCAATGCTATTTTTAACACTTCTATTGATAGCATTTCTTGTTGTTATTTTCAACATATCAGATGGATGTGAAATTATCCTTCTTGAGTGAAATTCTAGAAGAAGAAATCTATGTGCAACATCCTCCAGGATATGAAGTTGAAGGATAAGAAGATAAAGTTTACAGGTTGAAGAAAGCACTCTATGCAATCAAGTAAGCACTGAGAGCTTGGCATAGCAGAATTGATAGTTTCATGATCAAGAATGGATTTTGCAAAAGCAACATTGAGCCTACCTTGTATACAAAGGTAAATGAGCATGGACAAATTTTGATTGTTTGTTTTTTATGTGGATGACATGACTTATACAGGTGCTATTGACTTAGATGAATTTAAAGAAGCCATGAAGAAAGAATTTGAGATGGAAAAATTTGATCTTATGAAATACTTTCTTGGCAGAGAAGTTGACCAATCTGAAAATGAATTTTTTATTTGTCAAAATAAATATACTAGAGATTTGCTGAAAAGATTCAGGATGGAAAATTACAAAGTTATCCCTAAACAAGTTGCAACATATACCAAGTTAAGTAAGGATGATGAAGGATCTAATGTCAATCCAACTCTATTCAGAAGATTGGTTGTAAACCTCATGTATCTCACAATTAGAAGACCAAATATTATGCAAGGAGTTAGTTTGATTTCTAGAATTATGGAGCCTCCAAAAGTCTCACATTGGGGAACAGGAAAAATAATTCCAAGATAAATAACATGAACAATAGATTGTGGCATAATGTATGCAAGAACAAAGAAGAAGGATTTGATTCGATATACAGATTTTTGTAGGTAATTTGGAAGATAGGAAGAGTACTTCTAGTTATATGTTCCATCTTGCTTCAGGCATGACTTCATGGGCATCTAAGAAGCAACCAATTGTGACAATTTTGTCAGTAGAAGAAGAATATGTAGCAACAATTTCAACAACATGTCAAGCAGTGTGATTAAGAAAAGTATTGAATGGACTCAACCAAAAACAACAAGGATCAACAATAATATATTTTGACAATACCTTAGTCATTGCACTATCCAAGAATAATGTGTTTCATCAAAAGAGAAAGTATATTGATACAAGATATCATTTCATTAGAGAACTTGTGAACAATGTAGAAGTCCACTTAAAGCCTTGTACATTGAGTGGTAAATTGGTTGATAGATTTGTTAAGTCATTAGCAAACATGTTTGAATTGTCATGAGTCATGTCTTATTTTAGCGATCATAATTAAGGGAGAGTGTTAAATATAACTAATTACTCCTACATGAAGAGTTGGCTAAAATTAGAGTCAATTTACTGAGTCAAGTTGAGTCAAGTCTAGTAAAGTCTTATTTTGAGTAAACTTGAATTTACTGCGTGGTTGCATGTTAAGTTATTTTTGGTGAATCGCTAGTCAGAAAAAGTTTAAATACCCTTCATTGGGTTCATTGTAATCATCAAGTTTTTTGTGATCAATTGAAGAGCCGCAACTCGTATTATTGTGTGTAAATTTTGTGTTATATTGTGCCTTTTCTACTATGCCTTTCCAACAATATGTAAGTAAATATTCATTCTTGTACCGAATTGGAAAAAAAGAATAAAACTTGTGTCGTATATTATATGTACCGAGGCCTTCACTAGATGTTGTTAGACAATTGCTACTTGAAATTCAATATTGGTAGTTCCCTAGCTTGGAATGTGAATCAACAAAAGCACACTTAGTTGACTTAGCATTGGGAGATATGTTGATAACATGGAAATTCGTGGATGGATTAACGAACCCTTTGGGTAACATGGTGAACATGGGTTTGAAGCGACTGTCACATGGTTGGGGCCTCATATCTAACAGTCTTATTACAAGGTGGTAAACATGAGTGTTCATGGATGGTAGATTTTTTAATATAAACTAGTCTAATACATATGAGCAAATTCAAATTTCAAATGGTTAATTACATCAATAAGTGATCAAAATAATCCTTCATTAACTACGATTCTTAAAAACATAAAAAATATTATTGGATTTTTTGATAATATTCTTAGTCATATACATGATCCAATAATCTACGATTGATCATTTGAGAATATTCTTAATCATTGCCTGATCCAATAGATAGGAATATTCTTAATCATATGCATGATCCAAAAGATAAAATGAAAGGTTTAAAAGCAATTTTTTTTTTTATTTCAAACCATCTTAGTTTTACAAATTCGTAGCTTTACCAATGCTAAATAGTTATTTTGTTAATAACTATGGAAATTATTTGGTTGGGATTTTGAAACCTATCAAATTTTCTCCCGTAACCAATTAGGCTTAAGAGACGTAGTAAACGTGGCATTAGGGTTGCGTGTCAATTTGGATGGTGCAGTGTTGCTCCATTTCCTATACATTGGTGATAGGGGTGAACACTCCACTTGTGCCTGAGCTTTTTTATTCACATGATTTTTCAACCCTATGCATTTCGATTCATGTTATGGTCACAAGAATGTCGCCCAAAAAGCCCATATTTTCATTTGAATTTGTTCAACAGTATTCTAAAATACTGTTTGTTTGATTTTATGGGTTGGTTTGTGCAGGTTGTACTTTCCCATCAAATTTGTGCAGGTTTATGCTTGATTTTATCGGAGAAAATTTATACTTTATTTTATGGGTTGCTTTGTGAAGGTTTTACTTTCCCATTAACTTATGTCTCTAATGTTTGGAATTTTAAATGTGCATAGAACGGTAAGCCCCCTAGCAATGCTTGCTCATATTTTCAAGAAAGCCCAAATTTTCATTTGGATTTATTCAATCCCTTTTCTGAGAAAATGTTTGTTTCATTTTATTGGTTGATTCGTACAAGTTTTGTTTTCTTGTCAACTTATGTCTCCAATGCTTGGAACTTTAAATGCTCAGGTTCGCTAAGGCTCCTGGCTATCTTTACCCATATTTTCAACAAAAGCCAGATTTTCATTTGAATTCGTTCAATCCCTCTTTTTTGAGATTTTCTGTTTTATTTTATGGTTTGATGTGTGCATGTTAAGTTAAACTTATCTCTCTGGAGTTTAGAACATTAAATGTACATGGAACGCCAAGGTCCCTAGCAATGTTCATGGGAAGATGTTCACCATGGATTTTACTTTTCCTGACCAGCTCACCCCTTCCAATGGGCCAACTTGGTGCTAGTTCATAGTTTGGTTGTATTGGGAAAGAACCTTGAATGTTGAATCATTACGTATTGAAAATAATTTGGAATTGCAACAATGATTTCTTTGTGTTGTTTTCTCCGCTGGTTAATTGTCCTTGAAAATGACAAATTCATACAAGGTCTGTGTCATGCAAAGCAGGGAGTACTTTACCTCAATCTAAGGATGACCCTAAATTTGTTAAAAAAAAAATTGATAAATGCATGTCTTTGCCAATTTTCATGTATTTTAATTCAATAATATACATGGAATAACATTGGCAAAATGTATAAAAAGAAGTGGGAAACCTGATCAATGTATAGAAAGAAATCGGAAACCGGATCGGGCAGCATGCACAAAAGGATTACTAACAAGGTAGTGTCTTATGTTTTCTAACTAAAATCGTTAAGGATAATATATTTAACAAAATCTGTGTTATTTTTAATCATAAGTATTACAACTAAAATGAAAAAATATTATTAACAATAATGACAAATATTATTAACAATAAGAAAAATCATTATAACAAAAATCCATTACCATATCATCATTAACTATAAAAAGAATTATTGAAGGGAAAGAAAATTAGAACCAAAACTATTAACCATCATTTTGTTTCTAGAGATAGAGATATATGAACAATTAATGGATATAATAAAAATATATGAGATAAAGATATAATAAAAATCGATATATATCAAAAACATTAATATTATCATTTATATATTAAAAAAAAACATTAATATTATCATTTATATATTTATAAATCTTCTATAATAGAGCTTAACTTATAATATTGAATTGATTGATTATTGATTGATTGATTATCATTGCAACTTAGTAAGATATACAAAATATCCTATATATTCATTAACTTTTAATTATTTTTATTGGATAAAAATTTTAACAATCATATTAACATTATAAAAATATTTATTATTTATTATTATTATTATTATTTTAATCCTATTTTTTCTCAGCTGATTAAACTCTAGTCTTATTGAGTAGTGATTATTAACTTATACAACAAGCACTTAACTAACATGAGCTCATATTGCTTACTCCAACTCACACAGTCCGTAGTGCAGCTGCATGAATGTTTTGGCTCTTTCATATTGAATTGTATTTAATATAATATTTGTAATAAATATTATAACTTCATGAAGTCACGGCCTCTTTATTTTTTTTAGTTTTGTTTGTAAGGTAGGTGACACGCCATCAGTATATAATAGTATTCAATATAATATTATGGAAACCGTATAAAAGGTTTGTCCTTTCATACTTAATTGTATATGATATAATATTTGTATTGTGATGAAAAAAATATAAGTTTTGGGTGTTTGTTTTGAGTGTGGCTGAATGGAATTTTTTCCAGTATTTGTATATTATATTTAATTATATGTTATATAATTATTATAAAAAATGTAAGTTTCTGACCTTATGGATATTAAAATGATAATTATGCTGAGGATTTTTTACGATTAATTAGTTTATTAATTATTAATTAAAATAAAATTAAAATTTACTATAAGTTACTTATAATTAAAACAAATATTGAATTTATTAATAAAGTTGTATGTTGAGCAAATTTAGTTTGAAGATAAATATAAGCTGGAGTTTTTGAAACTTGTAAAGGTTTTTGGTTTTCATTTTTTTTGTTTGGGGTTTGAGATAAGTTATATACGATTTAAGTTGAATATTGATTGATATGGTGTTGTATATGATTTAAGTTATAATAGTGATATGGTGTATTATGTTATTTTTATTATTAATTTTATTGTTTTATAATAATAAAAAAATTGATATTTAAAAATCATGAATATTATATAAAAATTTTAATTTTAATAAAAAACTATTATTATGTATTTAATTAATTAATGAAGGTTTAAGTATTATAATTTCATTTTTTTCAATTTAATATAATTATCTTAATTATTTTGAGACGGAAATTTTTTCATTCATAAAACAAATATAAAATAAAGAGATTACATTATGATATTGTAATGCAGTTTCATTAATGATATAGACCATAGTTTTAGGTATACCATTGAAACTTGAGGTTGATTGTAGGTAGTCAAATTCATATTATCAAATTTTTAATAATATAATCTTGCTACTTTCAAATTTTGATATATAACTAAATTTTTAATAATTATGAAGTTCTTTCAAACTAAAGAATAAAATGATTACATATTCATATTATTATACATCTTTGTATATGATTAGTATACAAATTGTATTTTAATTTTTTATGAATAAAGAGAAATTCCCGTTCATGGTGGGTAGTCAATTTTAGGTTATCATTGTTATCAAAATTATTTTAATGAGAAACAAGTTTGACATATAAATACTTCTACTTTTTACTTATAGATGTTTAATAATATTGAAGGAAACTCTTTTAAACATAGAGGTAAAATGAGTAGATACACATATTGCATTACATCTTCATTTATGATTAGTTTAAGAATTAAAGACCATGACTTTATGAGAATTTGACTTTCATGGTGGATAGTTGATTTTAGGTTATCATTGTTAAAAATTCTTTAAAAGATTGTAACTAAGTTATTTACAATACAATATCCAACTCTTATTTGTTTGCTTTTTATTGTACAATAGGATTTATAGATACAATGTTCTTAAAAAGTTCACAACATTTGGGTCCATAGGTCAACTCCGAAATACATGAAATTTCATAAATCATCCATAATAAGTAAATCAAATAAATGAAGGATGCATAGAAAACATATATACAGATAATAAGTAAATCAAAGTATATGACAATATCCATAAATTAAGAGTGAGCAATGATTTGAATCTAAATGCATATTCTAACTTAAGTACTAAAAGTATAAGTTCACTACAATATATTATTTAATATAAATTCACTACAACATATTATTTATCAAAAAGACTCTTTAGAACACTTTCATGTATGATTTATCTTCAATATTGTCTAGTATAATCATGGATGAAATTTGTTGGGAAAATTGCCCATCATGGGGTGATTTACCTGTCAAATACGCTTAAGAAAATTGCAAAACCCTCAAGTTCTTTTGTTCAAATTGTGAATATTAATGGGGAGTGTGAAAAGTGTCAAATTTGAAGGGTGTGTCTGTTTTAAAATTCCAACCCTAAGTATAATAAACAATCTTCACTGGAAACTTTTTCTTGTCAACTAAAATACTTTGATATGTTCAGCACTACACGTCTGATATAAACAAAATATAAATAATCTTTATATTTTCCTTTTGTTAAATAAAATATAAAAAATCCATACAAATCTATATAAATAATAGATTAAAATCAACAAATATGGTATTGAAGTTTATAAAAACACTATCCATAAATAAAGTTTTTATAATCTCAACCTACACAAAGATTATGCAACCATAAATTATCTTGCTATTTTAATTGTAAATTTTATTAATAAAAAAATTATATATATTTATTGTTGTCACTATAATTTAGTTATATTTAAACTAAAAAAAATAACTACTTTACAGTTGTTATTCAAATATAAAAACTTTTCAAATTTCAATAATTAAACTTTACGATAAAAAACACCAAACTATACAACCTTGAAACTTCTAGCCAAATGATGCAGGAGCATCAAGACAATCCTCACTTGTAAACATGGACTAAAGAGGGGGTGTGATAATAATTAAATATTTTGTTATTTTTAATAAAATAGGGAGTGTTTTAGGCATAAAAGCAATAGATGTGGATAAGGAAGGCTTTTCTATTTTAGAACAGGAAAAAAGATGGGAAAAAGGCTCAAGATGCTTTTTACCATGTGTATGCATTGCATGTAGACTCTTAGAGCTTTTAGTTGAGTGATTTTAGATCATGCTAAGTTTTATAAATTATGTAGCCTCAAAGGCATTGAGAATAGAGTGAGCGAGAAGCGTGGAGAATGAGAATGAGAGGCATGTAATAGGCCATGAATTCTCTTGTTTAATATATATATATATATATATATATATATATTTTGAATATTATGTGCATTCTTGTTGTGTGGATTTTCAGTTTTATATATTGTGTAAGGCCTTATGGTTAGTTTTAAGATTATATGCATGAGTGAAGAAATATCCTGGTTATTGCAGGTTACCCCTGCATCAAGTGGTATCAGAGCCTGGCTCTGTTTTCATTGAAGAGTGATTGTTTTGTTTTGTTGAAGATCTGATATGCAGCATACACAAGTGAACAGGATTGCAACAGTAGAAAGAAGACAAGATCACGCAAGATCTTAAAGGTGAAATTATTTTTTTGATTTGAAATTTATCAATTGAAGTTTATGGTTGCAGAGGAGTGGCAGTGAACCTGAAGAATCCAATAAGGAATTGGATAGAGAGAACAACTGAAGTGTTCTGAGGAGAGAGTGGGAGATTGCAGGAGCCTAGAAGGAGCAAAGGTGTTGCTCAGGAAGAGGTTCCAGACGGAGGACCCGTGCTTACCAAAAGACTAAGTGAGGTAAGATTGCAGCTAGGAGGACTAGCTGTTGCAGAGGCTTGTTGCAAAGGAACTCGTGAAGAAAGAACGAGAAGAAGATGACTACAAATAGTCATAGCAGAGGTTCAGGAAAAAGCCACAGTAGAGGACATAAGAAAGAGGATGCCAAGACAAATGGGACTGTAAATGATGATGTGATGCTGCAACAATGCTACAAAGAAATTCCACTATTGCAATACTGGTTGGAGAATCCAGGATATGACAGGGAAGTTTTCATGAAGGATAGTCATGAAGCAGAAGATGGTAAGAAGGCAGGACTAGCTGACAGTCTCCTGGTAAATACAAATCAGCATGCTGAATTATTGCCAGAGAAAGCTGAGGAGAAAGCCAATGAAAATTTTTTGAGTCCGGAAAAAGACTTGAAGCTGCAGAGAGAAAAGTTGGTGACTGAATCGACAAATAAGACCAGTGGGTCTTGTGATTTTAATGTTAACAATTTGATTGTGTTTACAGGTGATGAGCCAAAGGATGTTGCAGAGGGACAGGAAGCTTGGGAGGCAGCAACATCTATGGCAGCAGCGAAAGCAGCTTCTATGGTAGCAGCTGAATTAACAGAAATTGGGAACAATAGTAATAAGATGGACATAGAAATTGAAGAAATATGGCAGTTGATGATGCAACAATCCAATTGGAGGAAAATAGAAATAGCAGCAAGCAAGATCAATCAAAACTTGAACCTGATTGACAGAAAGAAAAAGATGGAGGAAAGGACAACAGAAATGCAGCGACGGCAAAGGAATAAAGCATTTGGCCAGTTGCAGAACAAAGTATGGGATCCAGGCACATGATCAGGAGATCATGATTAATTTTAAGGTTGGGTGTATGATGCAGGAGCATCAAGACAATCCTCACTTGTAAACATGGAATAAAGAGGGGGTGTGATAATAATTAAATATTTTGTTATTTTTAATAAAATAGGGAGTGTTTTAGGCATAAAAGCAATAGATGTGGATAAGGAAGGCTTTTCTATTTTAGAACAGGAAAAAAGATGGGAAAAAGCCTCAAGATGCTTTTTACCATGTGTATGCATTGCATGTAGACTCTTAGAGCTTTTAGTTGAGTGATTCTAGATCATGCTAAGTTTTATAAATTATGTAGCCTCAAAGGCATTGAGAATAGAGTGAGAGAGAAGAAGTGAGAATGAAGAATGACAGGCCATAAATAGGCCATGAATTCTCTTGTAAATATTTTATTTTTTTTCTAAATATTATGTGCATTCTTGTTGTGTGGATTTTCAGTGTTATATATTGTGTAAGGCCCTATGGTTAGTTTTAAGATTATATGCATGAATGAAGAAAGATCCTGATTATTACAGTTTACCCTTGCATCACCAAATAATTTATCACTATTCGATTCATTCCTATGCTACAAATGTAATGAACTCTCATAAATTGCTGGTTTACGAAAAACACTCAGGATGGAGAAAGCCCACGAGCATGCAACCGCATCCATAGATGAAATGGGATGATAATTTTATTTAACATAAAATATACGAAAGATGGAGGGAAGGGTATTGATATCTTCACCTGCCTTCTTCAACTTCACATGACATTTAATAGCATTAAATAATATCATTCATAAAATTTAAATAATATTAACAACATAAGAATATTGATAATAATAATAGTATTATTAATATTAATATAATAATAATAATATAAATAATATTAGTAATATAGATACTAATAATCATAAAAGTATTGTTTTTAATATTAATCTTATTGATAGATTATGAATATGAATTAAAAATATTAAAGTTTAATAGTTTTAATATTATAGTTAATATTAATAATTAATAAATTAAAAATATTATCATTATGTTTAATAATTAGTATAAAGTTTTATATATTTATATTATTAATAATTAAATTTAATATTAATATTTAAAGTTAATTATTGTATCAATATATAATAATTCTACAATATTATAAATTATTAATATTAATAATTCATATAGTAGACATTAATACATTAATATATAAATTAACATATTAATAATATATTAATTTAAGCTTTAAAATATCATAATAATGATTGATTTGGTTAAACATAGTTAACATGAACATCGTGTTCGACCCATAATTAATGATAAACATTATGTTTAATACGCTTATAATTAACTATAGATAGATAATGAGAGTCAATATGATGACATAGTCAAACATAGTTAACTTTTGTAGTCAATCTTTGCAGTCAATGTATAAATAAACAACCATGGTCAACCTTAATCAACCATATGTTTACCATAGTCAATGATAGTCAACCTTGTTCACTCATAGTCATCCTTCATCAACCTTGGTGGATCATATTCAACTATTGTCAACCATTCTTGTAGTTAACCTTGGTTAACATGCCTATAGCTAATGATTGTGAACGTGTGTATAGTTAACCAGAAAAATCATGCTTAACATACCTAGAGTCCTCATGATGCTTGAAATATGGCAACAAAAAGGTTCCAATTTAATTTTTCCTTGAATTAAATTGTGAATTAAAATCGAATTTAGTCTAACAACTACTTGGAAATAATTGATTAATTTATTTCAAATTAATTAGTTGGAGAAATTCAAGTTAGGAGTCTTTTTGAAGTCATGCAAGAGTTATCCCTTAAGTTAAGGAGATAATATTGAGTTATATTTGAGTTGTAATTAGTTAACTTAGTTTACTCAGTTAAGTCCAATTAAATTAGTTCCAAACTGTTTGAGGAATTAATATTGAGTTAACAGTGAGTTGATGCATTAATGCACTCAACTAGTGCTACTCTAGTTAACCGAGGATTCCCTCATCAGAAACTCATGCATGTCTAATCTAAGAAAGACCTGGTTGATCCGGATTTAAACAGGAACGCAATAGATTACAGAGATAACCATAAATACAGAGATGCGATAACCATAAATAAAGAGATGCAGCGGAAATAATACTTCATTTCATTAATGGAAAATACCAAAATATGCTTACAACCAGAAATGGGAATAAACCAGCTAGGGCGATGGTAGCTTATCTCTGAGAAGAGATGTGGCGGCTACATGCCTCTGAACTGTTCCGAACTGTGTTACACTGAGGCTCG
>APFE031631777.1:19535-32760 GCA_000404065.3 Pinus taeda
GGCCTCAAACGGCTCCGGAAAGTTCAGGACCCGAAAAACTGCTAAAAATAGTAAATTGTGCTACAATTACGGAAACTGAAAAACTGAAAGGGACAGTTGCGGGGGTCCAAATGGGATAGGTGGGTGGCCACCAACATCCACCTGGATCACCGGTTCAAATTAATGTTAGGGACAATGTACTATCAGTTTCATGTGTTTTCTCATGGAGAAAACTCATGCATGCAGCCAAGGATTGAATCCTTGAGGATTGCAAAGTTTTGAAAGAGATAATCCACTTGATAAGAGGTGAATCATCCACAAGGAACAACATAAGGAAATACCATCTTGGAGGGTAGAGAGGAAGGCTGGAGAGAAGCGAAGATTGCTTGTGAGCATCTGTGAGGATTGTATTAAGAGTTGGCTAGCTGTGAGAGTTAAGGTTTTGTATAATGCCTATGTATTTCCACCATGTATGATAATACAATAGTGTGGGGTTTTTAACTAAGGCTTTCCCCAAGTATTTTCATGTGTATTGTGCGATTGATTCTCCTTCTTCTGGTTATAGTGTTCAGCTCGATAGATAAGCTTCCAAAAATTTATAGTAGAAGTAGGTTATAGTATTCTTCTTTGATTTATATTGCATTATCGGGTTAACCTACAGAAATTTTCTACATGGTATCAAAGTTGTGAATAGTATACTAAGAAGAGAATTAGAAGTTTGAAGTTCGGGGTTACAGGTGCAAATCAAATTCATATCATACTTCAAGGTTGGCCAATGGCGTTATATGGCTTAAGACTCAAGTATGCCTTGGAAGGTAGCTCGAATTACATAGCATGGAAAGATAGAATGGAGGTTGTATTAGAAGACAATGGCTTGAAGGAATTCATTGATCAAGAAATCCCAAAGCCAGCTTCAACTAATGCACAAGAGTTGGCTGAGTGGAAGAAGTGTGGTGTGAAGTCGACATAGATCATCCTTGAGGGAGTTCGAGACCATATTGTCTTAAGCATCCATGGGAAGGATACTCCATTTTCAATGTGGAAGACATTGAAGGACCTCTACCAAAATAGTAGCGACCAGAGGAAATTGGTGCTCAAGGATAAGTTTCAAAGAATCAAGATGGATAAGGGTGATACTATTTCCACATATCTAAACAACCTCACCACCTGCAGAGATGAGCTTGGCAGTGTGGGAATAACTACTGTCAATGATGATATGGTGAGCCTCGCTCTCCTTGGCCTTCCAAAGCGTTGGAATAGCTACCAGGACTCTGTGAATGGAAGAGAGAAACTATCGGATTGGGAACAACTGTGGTTGGATCTTATGCAAGAGGAGATCAAGAAGAGCACATGAGATGGTTCTTCATCCAAGAATGATGATGAAGAAAATCTGGCCTTAGCATGTAAGGCAAGGAAAGGGAAGGGGAAGGATTCCCATTTCAAATCGAATTCTTCTCATGGAGGGAAGAAGGGTGACATGTCTAAAGTAAGATGCTTTGATTGTCACAAGATGGGACATTATGTGACTAATTTCCCATCGAAGAAGTCTAAGAAGGGACCCTCAGAAGGATCGGAAGGTGAGGCATTAGCCTCTCAGTTTCAAATGGACTTTACCCTCATTGCATGCATGGTGTCATTGATGATGGGTTTTGTTTGGTATTTTGACAGTGGAGCCTCATTCCACATGATTGATGATAAAAATTTATTCAGTGCCTTGGACGAGAAAGACCTCAAGATGCGCATAGATATGGGTGATGATGGAAAGTATAGTGTTTCAGCAGTGGGCATGATTGCTTTTTAGAGGGAGCATGGAGCTCCTCTCACCTTGGCAAATGTGATGTATGTGCCTGGACTGAAGAAGAACTTGGTATCAGTCACGATGTTGGAGGACAAAGGCTACGATGTTGTCTTTGGTAAAGGAAAAGTGTTCCTAAGACACATAGCCATGGGTCAGACCAAGAGGATAGGGATTCGGGTGAAGAATATCTATAAAATAGAGGTAGATTATTGTGCAACATTGAGTACAAAAGAAGAATTGGTGCAAAGCCAAGACATTGACGAGTTGTGGCACAGGTGGCTGGGCCATTTGCATCATGGGGCTTTGAAGATAATGCAACAGATATCTACATGACTTCCCAAAGGTAAACTTGAGCAAGTTGACATATGCAAAGGCGGTACCTTGGGAAAGTACACCAAGTCTTCCTTTCATGATCGAGATAATCAAGAAGAGGCTATCTTAGAGCGAGTTCATACTGGTTTGTGTGGACCATTCTCGATGGCATCCACAGTGAAGCAAAGGTATTATGTGATTTTCATTGATGACTATTCTCGTAAATGATGGATCTATTTCATGCAGAATAAGGACCAAACTTTCACAAAGTTTTGTGATTTCAAAGCTTTGGTCGAGAAAGAGTTAGGGAGGAAGATCAAGGCCTTGAGAAGCGAAAATGGTGGAGAATATGTCTCTCAAGAGTTTAAGGAATTTCATGCAGTGGAAGGAATTAAAATAGAGTTGACAACACCTCATAACCCACAGTAGAATGGGGTGGCCAAGAGGAAGAACAAAACTATTGTAGGGGCAACACGGGCAATGTTGCATGACCAAGGCCTACCACTTCACTTATGGGCTGAGGTATGCAACTCAGGGTCTACTTGCAGAATAGAAGCCCACATCACATACTTGGGATGAAGACACTAGAGAAAGCTTTCTCTAGTAAGAGACTAGATGTTGATCACTTCAGGATATTTGGCTCATCGGTATATTGCCATGTGACAAAGGATACATGGAAGAAGATTGAGCCGACAGTAGAGTTGGGAATATTTTTGGGGTACACTGATACACCTCAAAACTATCGGGTGTACTTGTCTACCAGTCTAAGGGCAGTGGTTAGTAAAGATCTCAAGTTTGATGAGCAGAAAGCCATGCAAGTTTACCTTGAGAGGTAGCTCCAACTATAGTTTTTGGAGGAAATGTTGGTTCCTAAGGAGGAGGAGCCTCAAACTAATGTGGAGTAGCTGCATGTAGAGGTTCCATGAGTGGAGACATCTACTCAAGAAGAGTCTTCCAAAGATGGACAAAAGTGCACAAGAGAGGCTGACAGATTATTGGAGGATGCGAGAGAGAATGTGTGAACACCATATTCTCAACAGAGACAGAGGAGGTCACCTGAGAAGTACACTAGATACATGGCCCTTACTGGGGAATGTGTTGAGATTGAGCCATCTTCCTTTGAGGAAGTAGTGTAGAAGCCGATTTGGGTTGATGCTTTGGTGGAGGAGTATGACTCCATAGTTCATAATAATATTTGGAACATGGCTCCAAGACCAGAGAACAAGTCAGTTGTGAGTTCCTGTTGGCTTTACAAGGTAAAGAAAGCTATTGATGGTAGTGTGGAGAAGCATAAGGTAAGATTTTTTGCTCGTGGCTTTTCACAGGTCAAGGGGATTGATATGATGAGAATTTTTCTCCTATCGCAAGGTACTCATCTATCAGATTTATGTTGGCACTATCAACATAGATGGGTTGGAAGATCCATCAGATGGATGTGAAGACTACACTCCTCAATGGCGAGATTGAAGAAGAGGTGTACATAAAGTAGCTGGAAGGTTTTGAGACCTTTTATCATGAGTTGCATGTGTGCCGACGCAAAAGAGCATTGTACGGGCTGAAGCAAGCACCTCGTGCTTGGTACACTAGGATAGACAACTACTTCACTGGGTTGGGCTTCACAAAGATTGAAGTGGATGCAAACCTATACCACATCATGGTGAAAGGTAAGTTGTTGATCATCGTACTTTATGTTAATGATCTCATATTGACTGGTGATGATCAGTTGATCGTGTCTTGCAAAGAGGACCTTGCAAGAGAATTTGAGATGAAATACATGGGTATCATGCATTACTTCCTTAGCATGGAAGTGTGGTAGAAGGATGGGGAGTTGTTTGTGTGTTAGGGAAAGTATGTTAAGGAGATACTCAGGATATTCCACATGTAGAAGTGCAAGCCCATGTAGACTCATCTAGCTGGTAGCTAGAGGAAGGAGGATGCTACTTCAGGAGAAGTAGTGGAAGCTATTATGTACAGACAACGTGTGGGTTCACTCATGTATTTGGTGAACACATGACCAAATTTGTGCTATGCGGTGAACTAGCTGAGTCAAGCGATGGTTCAGCCAACCAAGATGTTTTGGTAGGCGACGAAGCATTTATTGAGATACCTCAGAGGCACATCTCAGGATAGATTATGGTACAGATGAACAAAGGGAGTGAAGCTACAGTGCTTCACTGATGCAGATTGGGTAGGGAGTCCATCAGATCAGAAGAGCACATCACGAGGGATTTTCAACCTCAGGTCAGCGATTGGTATAGTAGGAAACAGAGGTTAGTTGCACTCAACTCGACAGAGGTAGAATACATGGCTGCAAGTCAGGAAATATATGGGGCCATGTAGATATGGAAAATCCTAGTTGGTTTGTTTGATCAGAGGATGGATCCAACTGTGATCTATTGTGGTAATCATAGTTGTATCAAAGTCTTTGAGAATCTTGTATTTCATGATAGGTCCAAGCACATCGACATCCAATATCATCATCTCAAAGACTATCTAGCGAGGAGGATCATGTTGCTGTAGTATATTTCGACAGAGGAGAAAGATGCTAACATTTTGACAAAGGCATTGTGAAAGTCTAAATTCGAGTTCCATAGAGACACGATTGGGGTGGCAGATAATCCCTTTCTTATTGAGAGGGAGTGTTGAAATATGGCAACAAGAATATTCCGATTTAATTTGTCCTTGAATTAAATTGTGAATTAAAAATGAATTTAGTTGTAACATCTACTTAGAAAGAATTAATTAATTTATTATAAATTAATTAGTTGGAGAAATTCAAGTTAGAATTCTTTTTGAAGTCATGCAAGAGTTATCCCTTAAATTAAGAAGATAAGATTGAGTTATATTTGAGTTGTAATTAGTTAACTCGGTTTACTAAGTTAGGTCCAATTAAATTAGTTCCAAACCATTTGAGGAACTAATAGTGAGTTAATAGTCAATTGATGCATTAATGCACACAACTAGTGCTATGCCAATTAACTGAAGATTCCCTCATCAGAAGCTCATGCATATCTATTTTGAGAAAGACACAGTAATGTCAAGGACAGTGGACTATTAGTTGCATGTGTTTTCTAATGGAGAAAACTCATGCATGCAGTGAAGGATTTAATCCTTGAGGATTGCGCAGTTTTGAAAGAGATCATCCACTAGGTAAGAGGTGAATCATCGACAAGGAAAAAAGCAAGGAAATAGGAGCTTGGAGGTTAGAGAGGAAGGCTAGAGAGAATCCAACATTTCCTATGAGCATCTGTGAGGATTGTACTGAGATCTGGTTAGGTGTGAGAGCTAAGGCTTTGTATAATTCCTATGTATTTCCACCATGTATGATAATACAATAGTGTGGGGTTTTAGCTGAGGCTTTCCCCAAAGTATTTTCATGTATATTATGCGATTGATTCTTCTTCTTCTAGTTAGATTGTTCAGCTGGATATTTAAGCTTCCACAAATTGATAGTAGAAGTAGGTTATAGTATTATTCTTTGATTTATATTGCATTATCGGGTTAACCCACACATATTTTCTACAATGATGAGATGGCCACACCACAACCTCCCACAGTCAATGTTTAAAAGTGTTTAATTATATTAAAATTAATATGGTTTAAAACACTTTCTTGATTCATCCCACCTGCTTCGCCCTGCTTAGCAGCACTGTGGCCCTGACTGACTAGCTAATCCTTTTTTTGCTGCTTTTCCCTTCTTCTCATTTTTCTTCTCCTTGATGTGTGCTTTTTCATTCCTGATATCAACTTTTCTCCCTCCTCTCCTCAATCATGACCAATCTGGCCTCCCCCTCTTAGCTAGATGAGGAGATCGTTGCTTTTAATTCCTTAGTCTCAAATTGCCCCAAGTCCGAGAAGGATTCTTCCTCCTATTTCATCAAAAAGCTAGATAAAATCCATAAAGTTGCAATCTATGCACCTCAATCCAGTTTATGGGATTGTGCCCTCCTACAGAACTATCCACTAGTGGGTCTTAACAACCAGAAACCCTTGATCGATGGTGAAGTCACATCTACCTTATGTGGCAAAAACTTTCTCACCTTCTTCTTCAAGAATAAATCAAATCGGGATCTGATTTTTCATAGTGGCACGTAATTCATGGGGGTACAAAGGCTCTACCTGGATCTCCTGAGTCCCAACTTCAATCTAGATTGTGTTATTCCTTCCACTATTCTCATCTAGGTGAAGCTTCCCTTTCTCCCCTTTCATTGTTAGAAAGAGGTCTCATAAAGATTGGTAATGCCTTGGGAAAATATGTTGACCGTGCAAAGCCTCGCGATGGACTATTCCTTTGTGTTAAAGTTTATGTAGAGGTAGATCTAGAAAAGGTCCTATCTGCTACAATCAAACTCAGTTTGGATAGCTAGACACATATTCAAGAGGTGGACTGCAACCGACTCCCTTTGAAGTGCAAAATTTTCATTAATATGAGCACTTCACGAGAAATTTCTCAAAGAAATGAGAAGATCCAGAAAATTAGGGAGAATTTGGGGACCAATGACAAGAAGCCAAATGAAAAAATATCTTAGAAGAAAAACCCCCCTCAAACCAATAGTAGGCACAACCCCCTGAAACAAATCTAGGCCATATTCCCCTAAGAAAATGTCTATTGAAATCGGGGAAGGCTTAAGTAAACCTACCAATCATGGAACTTCACGAAATAGGTATGAGGTCTTAACCAATGACATATAAGAGGGAGAGATCCTTCTTCAAGATTCCCCATCATCATATCCACCTAATAATACATTAGCGTCCCTATATGATTCCTTAGAAGAGGAATAAGACTTCGTCTCACCAAGAGATGGTATAGTTGGAGCTCCTTTTACAAGCTCAACAAGTGATAAATAAGAAGAATATAAAGTAGTTGATAAATATCATTGAAACTGTAATTCAGGGAGAAAAAATAATAGGGAAATCACATTGGAAAAGGAAGAGAGTATGAAGTTAGACATGAATCCACTGTAAAAAATATTCAAATAGGAGACATGGGAAGTGAACGAAATAAAATAAGATTGGGCACAACCCCACCTAAGGGGGGGCCCAGTTCAAAACGTAAGTAATTATAGTCCTCTCAAGGAATTGTAGAGGATTAGGGTCATGTTGATGGTGTTGGATCTGCCAACATGTTAGGGAATCTGCCAGGTAAGAAGTCCCAACTAGACTTGAGACCATTTGGTGTAGGAGTCCCACTAGTGGGTAGTAAAGCTATGCCTTGAGTATGATAGCTCATAAAAGATAAGTGATATATATTTTTCAAAACCAAGTGTGTGGCCTTGTGAGGAGTCAAGTGAGATGAATGGGGGTTCGAACACACAAAAGGGGAAAATGAAGTGTATCCCTTAGAAACCTGTAATAGTACGCAACCTAAAAGAAACACACAAGATGGAAAGCAAAATAGTTGACAATCCAAAGTGACTGGTTAAACCAACAACACGACTTCAACAAGATTTATACAATTGTATACAAAATAGTTGATACACAAATCCGTAAATTAGACAACATACATTACTAAAGTAACCAAAATAGTCAAACTACAATAACAACATACGCACGAAGATGTGTTGGCTTTGTTATATTATATAAAGTGAAAGCTATATCCATACATACACCATTGACAAACACTAGCCCCAATAGTGGAACATTATAGTCAACATTGCTCCTCCAAAGAGATGTAATCGCTCTACACAATGGAGATGCCAAGGCTCGTCACAATACTCTCCAAGCCTCCTATAAGTAATGCCTAGATAAAATCTTGGCTCCCAAAAGCCTGTTCTATGATTTATGAGGTTCTATTTATAAAAAAGGGTGGGGTGACCCTTGAAATTCTCGTTTGTGACTCTTGGACTACCCTCACAACTCTTCAACTTCATTACTTATAACTCTTTACATTGCATATAATTGTTTGCATTCCACTAATGACACTTGGAATTTCACTTTACATCATGTTTACAATAATAATGCATTTTGCACATATACCCATGTGGGAAAAAAATAGGCTTGAGTCAGCTAGATAAGACAACACTAAGACTCAGACGACTATGGAAAGACGAGCTCGTCAACATCCTCTTCGTGATCTTCAATGACGAACTGATTCTAAGCTTCGTATTGTGCAATGGTGTTCATGTATTGTTTGATGATGTCTCTCTAGAAATGAACTCTTACCTCCATTGCTTCCAGGTATACTAATATGGAATCTCTATCCAAATCACCCAATAACATGCGTAGCTTAGTCCTGAGCACGGTCAGATTGGAAACATATCTATGCATGTTCTTTGCGTTGATCTGCAAGTCTGCATTTATGCCCATGTGCATCAACTAATCAATGTATGCGAGTCCAATCAGACTTGCTTCTTCTCTTTGGCTTCGGTGAGTGTTCGAATTAATGCGGTGTCATACTTTCTCACCACGACAACCAAACTCCTGAACAACCATGAGTATGCAGCCTCAACATTGGTGATAAGCGACAAGAGTTCCTCATAGTTCTAGATCAGACTCCAGATGTGTGCTTTGTCCAACTCTACCTGTGGTTTCATCATCTTGTGTAAGTGAAGTGGGGCTCCCTTTTACTTCATTGTCCATGTTTGTACATGATAAACAACGCCATGTATGTCTGTGAGTGTGCACATTATATTGATGCAACATTGTTGATGACCATGTAGATGGACAACTACCTTGTGCATGGTAACGAAATTGTCATACAATCTCTGCATGACTGTCTCAAGAGCCAACACTTCAGTAAGCATAACTTTCATCATTTCTTCCTTGGTAGATCTTGTTGATTGTTCCTCTCTCTTCCTGGCCACTTGCAATTCCTTAGCCATGCACTCATTTTTTGCTATCAATAACTTCGCACTTGAACTTGTGTCTTCGACATAATCCTTAATAGCATCCACCAATGTAGCTAGATGTCTTCACACATCTGACACATTCACTCGTTCTTCAAAGTGTGTAGGTGATGCATGCTCATCTGGGATGTACGCTCTGTGTTCCTGTACAGCTCTGTGCTTTGACTCATCAAAGGTTAGGTTGTACACATTTGTTCCTAGATCATCCTCAAAGAGAATGGTTTCCCTTTGTTCACTTTAGGCTTGCTCTGCTGTTGGAGCTGGTGAAGTCTTTGGGATGACCTCAGTTTCTTTTGGAATGAGGTTAGTGTCCTGATCCTATTTCTGCTGTACCATTCAATGTGCATTAGTTCTACTATTAGTTCATGCTATTGAGCAAGTTCATGTTCATATGGATTCTCACCTTGTTCATCATCTGTTGTTGGTGGATCTGAGTCTTCAACCTGTATTAGCACAATTTTCATTGTCTGAGCGCCTTGCACTTCCTCCTATTCCTGTTCCAATTCTTGTTCTTATTGCTCTTCCTTCCCTCTTTTGCGTACCTTTTGTTCTTCTTGGAGCCTCTGCTCTACTCCCTTCAACTTCCTCTCTATCTCTTCTAGTCTTTTCTTATCTCTTCTTTTTCGTGCTCCTCTCCTATCGCATTGTTCCCTCTTTTCTTGTATCTCCAAAGATACTCTCTCAACAAGTGGATCTTCCTTAAAATTATAACTTTTCTCCACCTATACACTTTCAACAATCTTCCTCTTGCCTTTGTCTTGTGTAGGTTTTCTACTTGTTGTTGATGTTGTTGTTGCTCCCTCTGGTGTTGTTGCCTTCAGTGCTAATAGCCACTCTACTACCATGATGACCCGTTAATTAAGCCTAGAGGAGTTATAACAATATCTCCAAGGGTCTTCCTCTAGCCAAGTGTTACCGGGAATAGTGTTCACTTAGAGCTGCTATACCCACTAAGACTAGTAGCTATCTTAGAAATAAACAAGTTAAAACTACTTTCATTTTCCTTTATGAAAAATAGACAAGAGGGGAACAAAGGACACCAACCTTTGTCTTGCGCTTGGCTCCTTGCTCGATTCCTCTCCTTCTCAATAGATATTTTCTGCTCCTTTTTCTACACAGCTTTAGAGAGCACCTATGGAATCAAAGCAGCATAATACTATCGAAGAACAAAGATCTATATGTGTAAACAACACAAGACCAGATATGTATTAACCACACAAATGCATATACAATCAAACATACACGAATGTGGAGGAAAAATTGAATAGCTTTATTAATATCAAGAATAGTAAGAGGATTACAACCAATTGTTCTAACCTAGCAGCATCCTCCACCAAGAAAGCCCTTCTTCACCTCAAGTAAAGCTTAGATCACCCAACATTATGATGTTACACCAGAAAACCAACATCACTTCTCTACAAGATATAGGATTCCAACCTCTGAATCTCTATGATGAGGGATCCATATATAGATGATTGTAGTGGGGTGAGTCAGCTTCTGGGATTTTGATTAGTTTCCTCTCTCTGATAGTTCTTGATTCCACTTGGATATTGATGATCTCTTACTCATCCTTGGTCGAAATTAGAGAGGTAAGTGTCAGAGCGGAAGTTTCTGGAAGATTCTCTGATCTTCCACATGGAAAACTGTCTCTGCCATTTGTCCATTCTCACCCATCGCACCCTACAGAGGGGCCATCCAGTATGCATTGCACCCTTTACACCGTGAAGGTGATATGCATCGCACCCTTTGCACTGGGCATTAAGTATGGTCCAATTTAGACCATTTTTGAGTAGTTTTTTGTGGAGAACTTCTGGGAGATGATGTAATCAGCTGACCTTGCTCCTTTAGGTAGTGAAGCAACACTTTTAGGGGCTTAGGAGCCCTCAGTTTATGGACATTTATGATTAAGGTTGTAGTTTCCAAAAATGTCTATAACAGTTCTCCCCTAAAGCATGATGTCGTTAATCTTTTGATGTCGGGTGAAATGCTTTACCATGAGGATTCGAAGTTTTTTCGAGGAGAGGTGACCTGTAATAAGATACAATACAATACATTATCTTTATAATATTTTTCATGATCTAGCTGAGGCGGGAATTCCCATGCTCATCTTTATAAATTCACTTTCATGTACATAGGACAGACAACCGTCTGTGTAGTAGACTGATGATTTAGACCGAGTCATCATCCTTTGATTTGGATGATCATCTATTCGACAATGATGTACATTTGATGTCTTTATATTCCTGAATATATCACAGCCCAGATGGATGAAACTAGATCCGGTGTCTTCAAAACTCATTCCATCTTCACTTGGAGTACAAGTCGATCCATGTGAAATATGTTTTGGAGTCGAACATGGAAAGACATTACCTGATTACTAGCCAATGATGTTGTAACAACCCAAAATAGATATCTAATTAACTTATTAACATTAAATTTAAACTATGAAGTGTACTTACCTGGGCTTACCTGTGGTAGAAGTAGGCTTACCGCAACAAGGTTTTGGGGACGACTCTCCTCCCAACCGTAGGCTCAATTGTGCAGGATTCTGCTACAACTGGCCACCCCCGAGCCCTCAATCAACGACTACTGCCAGTGCTCCTAAGTCTTAGTATACCATTCTCCCAAGATAATGACAGGTAGAATCTCGAAATGATAGAATGCAAGAATGCCTCTCATCTTCCTCACCATCTATTAAATAGAACAACATTGGATGGGGAACCACATGCACACACCCCATGTGTCTACATGCAACTTGATTTTTAGCCTTCTTTATTTCTTTACTTTTCTTTTGATTTTTTGCTTTCTTGTTTTATTTTCTTCTTTTTGATAGCTTTACTGATTCTTTTTATTTCTATTTATTCTTATTTAGAGCTTAAATATGGTTATTATTATCTTTATTTTTATTTTTATTACTTATTTCTTTTATATAATTTTTAATATCATTTATTATTTATTATTCTTATTATTTATTATCAAGTGATTTATTTATTATTATTTAATTTTTTATTAACTTATTATTTTTTATTATTATTATTATTTATTATTATTATTCATTATTTTTATTATTAATTATTAGTTTTGTATTATTTTTATTAGTTATTATTATTTACTATTTATTATTAAGGGAGGGATATTACATACTCTCCCACTTTAAGGAACTTCATCCCGAAGTCAAGTTTTTATTATTAATTATTTTCTTCATGTTGCCAGCAACCTCTGTTGAACTAGTATAACCAGCAGGCATCGAAAGTCCCCAACACCCTAGCAAATCTCAAGGAATCTCTGTCCTTTTTCCACTTTCGGCACCAGGCACAAGCCTAACCCAGTCTATATCCTAGTCCAAGGCTGGCCCCAAGGCTCGCGCCTGACTCAGACCTCATCTGCCCCAAGGCAGGCATCTGCTGACCTCATCCTTAGATAGACCTTACAGTGATACCTTTAGAATACCAAGTTTCCAAATTCTTCCATTATGTTCTGAAATACCACAATACTCTTCTTTTATGCTCCAAAATAGGTTCTTTCTTCTTCCCATTTCTCTTTAGACAACTTTAACCATGACGAACGTCATGTAACATTATACTCAACATCTGAACTTTAATCCAAATCTGTATGGTTTGCCACTGAGACTAAATATACCATCATGTAGCTTGATGATGTTCAATATACAAATGATATGAGTAGTAAATGAGCAGACATGTATTTTGAATGACAATTGCAATGCAAAATTTACTAGGAGATCATATTGAGAGAGTTGTGCTCTGATACCATATGTAACAGCCCAAAATAGATATCTAATTAACTTATTAACATTAAATTTAAACTATGAAGTGTACTTACCTGGGCTTACCTGTGGTAGAAGTAGGCTTACCGCAACAGGGTTTTGGGGACGACTCTCCTCCCAACTGTAGGCTCAATTGCAGGATTCTGCTACAGCTGGCCGCCCCCGAGCCCTCAATCAACGACTACTGCCAGTGCTCTCACGTCTTAGTATACCATTCTCCCAAGAGAATGACAGATAGAATCTCAGAATGATAGAATGCAAGAATGCCTCTCATCTTCCTCACCATCTATTAAATAGAACAACATTGGATGGGGAACCACATGCACACACTCCATGTGTCTACATGCAACTTGACTTTTAGCCTTCTTGTTTTATTTCTTTACTTTTCTTTTGATTTTTAGCTTTCTTGTTTTATTTTCTTCTTTTTGATAGCTTTACTAATTCTTTTTATTTCTTTCTTTGTTTTATTACTATTTATTCTTATTTAGAGCTTTAGTGTAGTTATTA
>APFE031631777.1:32780-65407 GCA_000404065.3 Pinus taeda
TGTATTATTTTTATTAGTTATTATTATTTATTATTTATTATTAAGGGAGGGATATTACAGATGTAAACTGTTAACAGGCGCGAGAGGAGTCACCAATAATGTCAATGATCCTCAAGGTACTACAGTACAATTTGCGTGGTGTGAAAAAGGGACTTGGCATTGAACACAATGCAAAATATTTTTGTCGAAGGCCATTGATGTAAACTTGTCGCCGAAAGTGAGAAACTTGCCATTGAGGCATGAAAGCTTCAAAGTACTGAAAGGGGTTGTTCCTAAGTCAACTTCTTTGATAATGAGTTGATGTCAACAAGAAGTGACCCGTCGTAGGAGGGCCTTAATGAATCCCACATCTACGACACAGAATGGAGGAAATGATTTTGGAGGTAAAAATGATATGATGATACAGGGTGCAGGGTGGTGGTCATGAAAGAATGGAGTGTGAATGTACTGCAGCGGATGAGACACAGATGAATTCTCTGAGCGACTTCTCTTGAACATACCAGTGACACTGACAATTGATTGGTAGAATTAACCCCAAAGATGGATGGTGTGACGAACCAATGGTAATATGACCGGTGAACGGAATAACCCAACCCGACTCAAATGGAGTGAAAGTGTCATGTTCAAGAGTGACTTGCTACCAATAAAGTTTCTTCAAGTTTTCTTGCCAATTTTCCCTAGTCATTGCTAACCAGTACCTCTTTATTTTTTTCAAGCTTGAGGAGGATAACATATGCTTGTTCTATAATCCACCCTTCGGGCGAACCCGTCGCTATGTTTTAACAAGCCTAGCGACAGTGAAACTCGTTCTTGTCCATTTGGACAAGTTTGACGCTATTGATTTTAACGAGTTTAACGACAATTATAACTCGGTCCTTTTTCATTTTTAGAGAGTCTGAAAAAGATGGAAAGGAAACTCCAATAATCCTTCTTTGTCATATAATCGCTTAAGTTCGAAAAAGTATAAAATAATACAAAAGGGATGAATTTTCGATAGTTTTAACGAGCTGAACAAGACAAGCGCTCGATCTTTTTGTGTAATAATCCCTCAGGTCCAAAAATATTAAAATATAGAGGAGGGATAGCACTTCTGATGACTTTAACGAGCTGGAGAGGCCAATCGCTCATAAATATTTTCATATTTTATGAGTTAGGTGAAAAGAGCTTAAAGGAGACTTGTTTTTTGAGGAATGGGTGATAACTTCATGTAGCAGCTGATTCCAGGTAAGGTTTGGAATTTTGAAATCATGGCTGGTGTCACAAGGATGGTTAACACAATCACTCGTCACAGATGTTCCTCAAAAAGGGTAAACAATCAAATGGAGTCATATGATTAGCCAAAACAGAGTGGAGGTGATGATGAGAACATAACCAAGGCTCAAAAGCTGATGATAATGCATTCACAATGGTTATTTACTGGAGATTGGTTCATTTTTTAATGAGATTAAACTCTTGGGGAAACATTTTCTCATTGCTTAGGTTTAATTTTTAACGAGCTTGAACTCCACATAAAATGCTGCTCGTGGCGGTTTTATTTTTTAACGAGCTTGAACCCTACGGTAACACTGCTCATGATAAGTTTGCATGTCCCCAGCATAATAACACAAATCGAGGTGCATGCCCCCCAAGCTTCATTTCATTCAACTCGATGGTTGGAATGAAGGTTTACCTTCGAGATATTTGAAAGACTCAATTTGGAAAGGGAGTTGTTTCATTTTTTAATGAGGTTGACATAGTAAAAGAACTATCTTCATGGCAACCTTTGATCACAACTCATAAGGGGTTATGAAGGAAAGATCTGGTTCCAATGCCCCCAGTACATAATGTAAAACATCATTGAATTGATCATCAGATGATGTAGCTATGGTAGGGCTTGGAGGCAATGCCTCGCGATGATCCATACTATCAAAATGTTCTGAGTTCTTCTTCATTTTTGTTGATGTAGAAGATCTCATGGGACAGGTTTCCACTGTGGCCACTTCTGCCAGCTTACTCGAACGCAGAAGGGAAAAAGTCCCCATTAAGGAAGGGTCTTTTAGGAGGCCTACTCCGATATTGTGAAGCGACTGAGAGCCTCCGTGGATCATCAGAATGCTTCCCATAACTTGTGAACTGTTGGGGAGAAATGTTTTTTGGTCGACGATTGTGATTCCTCCTTGGAAGGGAAATACAATCTTTCTGAAGTACTCGACACAACGGCAACCATAGCATATATCCAAGGCCTTCCCAGTAGGATGTTGTAATCGAGGTTTCCATTGATAACTTCGACATCAATTTCTAATCTTTTTCCCCCCAGGTCGACTTGCAAGTTACTCAAAATCACATATGGAGTGTATGTTCACCCATAAAATGCTTTTAACATTGTTGACGATCGCAACAAGGGTGGTGAGCCTAAATTTTTCGAGCAAGTCATTGACATAATACATGTAGATGCCCCCTCATCAATAATTGTTCGATGAACAGTTTTGTTGAGGGCTTTCACTTGAATAAGGAAAGCTAGTTGAGTTGGTAACTGAGGGTCATATCCTTTGTGATCAAAGGCCACAAGATTAGAATCCACTGGGTCAATCCCACCTATCGCAGATAATAAAGCTTGCTTTTGGGAGGGGCAATTTTGTAGTACCTCAAGTGTCGACACAGCGGACGAAGATTGGCCCAGATCCTCCACTATATTATAATGTTGTCTTGCTCTGGCACAAGGATTAAATGTCGATTTTTGTACTACTCCCTTTGGCAGCTTTATCATTAGCTCAAGAATGATGGGTGCACAACTTCGATCGAAGTTGTTGTCGAACTACTAGGTTGATCTGTAGCCTTGTTGTTCGACATCTATGGATTTCCATAATCTTTATTCCTTGTCGATATCAAAGCATCATTTTGTTGTTTCGAAATGGACAACATAAGCACTCGGGACGGGGAAGCATTGTCGCTAGCAACCAAATTTGTTCCTGGGTTCAGAAACGGATCTGTCAATACCGCTGAGGTCTTTGAATTCTTGAAGAATTTTCTAAGCTGAGCTTTAAATAGACAATCTCTTGTCTGGTGATCCTCATCGCATATCTGACACCCTGAAGGAGGTTTCCTCTTCCCCGAAGGGTTTGCAGAAGATTTTTTAGGAGATGACTCCTCTTGTTTCTTCTTTTTCCCTTTCTTTTCCTTCTTGCCTCCTGGATGCTTTGGTTCTTTTCCTTTGTCAGTCGACACGACATTAACCTCCGAGGCAAGAAGTTTGTCATTTTCATTTTGACTAGAAACCGTACGGGCTTTCTTTGACGTAGACTTTATGGTTTTCATGCTAGTCGTACCTATCACGCCATTTTCGGCATGAGAGTCTTTATTTGATTTAGGAGGGGGAGGAACAGAAAAGTCTGGTCTAGGAGCATCAAGGATTTTATTGTAAAGTGTACGAGATTGAGTATAGATCAAGTCTAGATATTGCGCACGAGCAATAACTTGCTCTTCAGTGAGGACTCCTCCCTTTGCCACATCTTCTGTAATAGAAGGTAATAATGACTTAATAAACCATTCAGCCAACAAATGATTAGGAACATATTTTTTTTCCATTCTACGTCGACGTCGCCACTCATGAATATGATCAGATATGTGAATGGTTGTCGTTTGTTTGAAATTGGTAAGAAGCTCTATTCCTGTTCTTTACATTATGGGTAACTGAAAATGGGTTAAAAAGGTTGTGGCTAGGGTACTGAAGTTATCAAACGAAGCTATAGGAAATTTGATATACCATTTTGCTGCCGGACTAGTTAACGTTTGCTGAAAAAGGTGAAGCCTGATCGAATCATCGTTGAGAGTGTTTGATGAACACCACAAATGAAAGGTCATGACATCATTCGACGGGTCTTCACCCGAATTTCCATTAAATTTAGGAATATCTGACGAAAGTTTATGAGGAATCACTGGCCACCAAGGGGCATAAGCAATTGGATCATTCGTCGGCCGGTTTAGATCTGGTAATTCTAGAGTTGCTACAAAGGGAAACTGCTAATTCAGGTTAGTCGAAGCATACCCAGGATAAGATGGAATCGCCTGAGCAGTGGGTCTTTACATACCAGCATAATGTATTTGATGCTAGTAACTTTGATAAGGTTGATGAGCATAACCATTATAGTATGGTTGTTGATAACTGCTTTGGAAATGCGGTTGCCCATTACTTACAAAGACTTGTTGCTCAGGTCCCTGATATGATTGCTAGAATTGCGGTTGTTCATATTGAACCAGCCATAGTTGTTGGACCATTTGCTGTTGTCCAATATTGGATGATTGACCAAGATGAGGAGTCATATTACTTGTTTGAGCCTGACTCACTCTAGATAAGGAGGCACTAATATGAGGTTGTGATTGAATCGCTGAGACAAGAGGTTGTTTTATTGCAACCTGAGAAACTTGGGGTTGACATACAACAAGTAGCGCTTTTACTTGCGATGCAGTCACCATAACAGGTATAGTGGGAATATTTGACATAAGGTGCACTGGTTACATTGAATATGCAACCCTTCGTTGCTAAGGCAGTATTGGTACCCAACTGCTGGATGTAATTCCAGTTTGACCTGAACTTTGTTGTAAACTCCCATATGGTTTTTCTCCAGGAGGGAACAATGAAAAGGCATACTACCTCCCATATGGTGGCAATCCACTACTTAAAGGGTATATTGGCCTTTGAAGACACATTGGATCAATTTGTTGAGTTTCAACATTAGAAATACCAGATGAGAATCCAGATGAAGAAATAGGAACTGACCATGTCATCGAAACAGTCCTTGATTGGACTCCGGCTTATTGTTGATAACTTGCCGAGACAGATGGTACACCAGCGAACATTGTTGGAGTAGCATCACGAGGTTCTGCTACTGCTGCATCAGATGACACAGTCCTAGATGTCGACGGTTGTTCAGACATATTTAGTCTATCCAAAAGATTTCCTAGCGATTCTACAGGAACTTGTGATGAAGGGAGACTAATTTCTAAGACCAATGAGGAAATAGTGACATTATTGCGATTAAAATAAATTTTAGACGCTTTGACACAACTTATTTTTTCAATTTCTAAGAGTCGAGAAAAAGCAAAAGATGACTCTAGTCGCCTTCGATTTTTAATAAGCCTGAAATGACAAGTGCTCAAATGGACCTTTTCTTTTAAGGAGTCTGAAAAGGAACGAAAGAGACTACTCTAGAAATCTAGACAGAGGGATTACCAAACCAATTGCAAAACTGCAGAATACTTTTTACGGTACGACAGTCAATCTTCCTGAATGCTGTGTTCGGTGCATTGCGATCGATAGGGAGGCAGACACAGCTTCCTAAGGATAAAGGATATAGCCTATTGTGGTCTCCCAATATATACTCGACGGTACGTGGGAGCACAAGTCCGTATTGTCACTTGTCATCTCAATGAGGAGGAATCAACCAACCAATAGTGAAAGAGACAGTTACCAGGCTTTACGACATCGGAATACGTCTCTAACCTAGACTTCTAGATGTTGTGTGTTAGGTTCGAAAGCGTTTTTAGATTCATTAAATTTATTTTATATTTGATGTTGTTTAAAAATTTTCCTTTCAGGTTCACCACATGATGTGTATACAATTCCTAAAATGCAGTCTAATATGATAAACAACTTTTTAATCTTCTTTTGGCAATGAAAATCCTAGCTACCAAGGAAAGAGAACTGAGGGTCTTTCAACAAAGAGCACAGAGCACACACTAAATGCACTGTCCTAAATCAAACCAAGAAGTCTAAATGAAAATGCAAATGCATGTATTTTTTTTTAACCTTCTTAATGTATGAATGACAAGAAGAATGCTAAGTGAAAATCTGAATTATTTTCCAAAGCGACAATAGTAACAAATTTCTTTTCAAAATGAAGTGAAGATAAGGATGACACTTTGCGATTTCGGAATGAAAACTGTTTTCAACACTTGAAAAACTAGTAATTCAAATCACATACAAGAGTAATAGTACAATTGACTATCAAGAACAATGGCATTCTCTTCTATGACTGAAAATGACACTTGCAACACTTTCAAATCAAAGAACGACAGTCTGATTATGCTACTTCTTTGTTAAAGAGAACTGGAAATGGCGCATAATACATAAAAAAACTTACAGTTCTTTGCACAAAGGAGGTGGAATGATGGAAGAGAAGAGGGTTTCCACAGAGATATACTGCCCATAGATAGAAAAACTCCTGAATATAACTGAAAAGAGTGAAGAAAAACCAGAGTCTGAAGGTAAAATTAACCTTCCCTGACCATCGCACCTGTCACACAGGGAATCTAGTATGCAGCACACCTACTGCACACGAGAAGTGCGATGCATACAGACTGCCTTGAAGGGAGGGTGGGATGGTACCAGTGCGAGAATTTTATCCAGTCTTTGATCACAAACTGCAGTTCAGTTTAGGGCTTTAGGCCGAGTAAGTGATGTTCAATAAATATCAATCACAGTGTTTGAGCTAAGGAGGTTACTAGAGCCACCATTTAGGGCAATTAGAGTGTTTGTAGATCGATTGTTCTATTTATAAACAAAACTTGGAGATAGACTGAAGCAGCATTGATCTACTTTGCACTTGCATAGCAAATGCAGTTCGAAGGCTAGCTTTCTTGAATTCAGGCTTCGTCTATAAGTTTATAAAACAAACAAAAATAGACTAACAAACAATCTATTCGCTCCCCAGCGGAGTCGCCATTTTGTTACCGGGAACAGCGTCCACTTAGATCTGCTATTCCCACTAAGACTGGTAGCTATCTTAGAAACAAACAAGTTAAAACTACTTTCATTTTCCTTTATGAAAAATAGACAAGAGGGGAACAGAGGACACCAACCTTTGTCTTGTGCTTGGTTCCTTGCTTGGTTCCTCCCCTTCTCGATAGATCTTTGCCACTTCTTCTTTGTCTACATAGCTTCAGAGAGCACCTGTGGAATCAAAGTAGCATAATACTATCGAAGAACAAAGATCTATATTCGTAAACAACACAGGACTAGATATATATTAACCACACAAATGCATATACAATCAAACATACACGAATGTGGAGGAAAACATGAATAGCTTTATTAATATCATGAATAGCAAGAGGATTACAACCAATTGTTCTGACCCAAGATCATCCTCCAGCAAGAAATCCCTTCTTCACCTCAAGTAAAGCTTAGATCACCCAACACTATGATGTTATAGCAGAAAACCAACAACACTTCTCCACAAGATAGAAAATTCCAGCCTCTGGATCTCTATGATGAGGGATCCATATATAGATGATTGTAGGGGGGTGAGTCAGCTTCTGGGATTTTGATTAGTGTCCTCTCTCTGATAGTTCTTGATTCCACTTGAAGATTGATGATCTCTTACTCATCCCTGGTCGAAATCAGAGAGGCAAGTGTTAGAGGGGAAGTTTCTGGAATATTCTATGATCTTCCACCTCACAAACTATCTCTGCCATTTGTCCATTCTTTCCCATCGCACCCTACAAAGGGGCCATCTAGTATGCATCACACCCTTTACACTGGGAAGGTGATATGCATTGCACCCTCTACACTGGGAATTCAGTATGGTCTAGTTTTGACCATTTCTGAGCAATTTTCTATGGAGAACTTCTAGGAGATGATGTAATCAACTGACCTTGTTCCTTTAGGTAGTGAAGCAACACTTTTAGGGACTTGGGAGCTCTCAGTTTATGGACATTTATGATTTGGGTTGTAGTGCCCAAAAATGTCTATAACACCAATGACATGCCCCATGGATCCAAGGATAGTACACTATCCTACAGCGGTACCTGCATAAGCCATATAAATCATACAAAATGAATCTCTTGGTGCTGAAATTAAACTTCTTTAACTCCTCGACCTCTTCATCCACTTCTTTCAAACTATGGACCGTGTACAACCCAATTCACAAAGGAAAAATAAGCCATGGTGCCTTCTTCTTCATGTGTAGTCCAATGGATAACCCTGTCGAGATGTGGTATGTAACCTCCTGCATGACCACTTTATCCGTGGGAAGCTTCAACAACAAATGCAGATCCTTCTGCACATTGTACATCTTGATGAAGGTGACATCGAGTGAGGCATACCAATCTGCAATGTTCAACAATACCTCCATTGTTTCCTGGGACATGTAAGGGAGATCTTGTTCAAATATCATCGTGTATAGAGGGGCAACGAAGTGGTCAGATAGTCTAGCCATTACTCATCGGTAGCTGCACTCTCAGTGAAACTTGCAATATATGTTCATAGTATTCTTCGAAGGTGTCCATGCACAACCTATGCCAAAAAATTGTTGACACGCACAGATTGCATCGAGCAAGTAGGCAGACATGAAAAATCTTGTGTGTTGATCCTTGGGCAGTCTCCAGACATTTGATACATTCACTTTCAGTTGAAGAGCCAACATGTCAGACTAATTGAGAGGGTTTCCTTCACTTAATATTTGATCCAACATAACAATCCAACTCTGCGGGAAGGTCTCTGTAATCTCTTGGCCATGTAAGTGACATCCAACTATGACCAAGCATTTGTAAGCCTTCCTCAGTGTGTTTGTCTTATATATCTAGTTGGGTGTCCTCTTAATTTTGATGGCTCCCTTACCCAATGATTCAAGATGTCTCTTATGTTCATGCTACTGTTGGGAGTGTAGAATGGTGCATCCATCTTGGTCATCGACTACCCCGAAGGTAGCAAGCTCTACCCTACTTACACTGCTCAGTATCATTGCATCAGGATTAGTGTGTGAGACAATCCATTGGATCTGTTAGGTTCCTATACTAATAGGAGTCATAATTTTTAAATAGATGAGGTCAAATCTATAATATGTACATACCTTTGCTTTCTGCAAATGTTTTCTATATTCAAAAAAAAAAAAAAAAAGAAAAAAGAAAATGTAAAGAGGGTATGTCATAAAAGAAAAATCAAAGGGCAAAAAGAATAAAAAAAGATAAAAAAAGATGAAAAATGAAGCCCAAGAAAGAAAAAGGCCATGAAAGTGTGCAATAAAAAATGCCACTACTATTTACTTTTGATGTAGAATAAAATATTGTGTGTAGCTTGTTACCTTTGCCACAATCCATGAATGGTCAAAATGTTTAGACTTGGTTGTTTCATGTTTTCAATTTTATGCTTAGAAATAGAGAAGAAAATCTGACCAATCTGTTTAATCTTCGCAGATAAGTAGATAGGTAGAGTAAATAAAAGGAGCTCAACTATTTAATTTGAGCCCTTGGATATAATGAGGTTAGACTTAGATATGTTACTTTTGTAAAAGAAAATAAAATGTTTTGATAAGAGTTTTCCAGCTTAAGTGCACCCTAATAAAGAGAAGAAAAAAATGGTAGGATGAGTAGATGGGTAAGTAGTTGAATGGTTGCATAATTGTGATGATTGATTAGATAAGATCATATCATTTACCTTCATCATCAAATTTCTAAAGTATGGATAAAAATTGAACATTTACCAAAGTACACAAATTCAATTGATTAACCTCCCTCATTCATTACATTTTCCACTTAACTAATTTCCAAGAAAAATCTTAAAGTGCCTAAAATCTTAAGTCAAAGGGGCTCAAAGCATTTCTCTGACTTTTGGAGGGACCAAACTCTCAACCTAATGACTTATAGATCCTAAGTACTAAATTACCCCTCACAAACATTACCCTTGTTCACTTCACCTCCTTTTCCCTGACAAAACTCCTTTTCCTAAGGTTTAAACACTATTTTTCCCAAGGAAAAGCCATTACCCCCATAAAAACCCCTTTTCTGAAGAAACCCACAAAAATAGCACTAAGCCTAAGTTATAATGTGTTGGTAAAAGAAAATAAATTATAAATACACATTTGACTTGGTGCTAAGTTATTTTTCGCTTTCAATTCATATTAACTTTAACTTTATATATTAAAATCCCAAAAAAAGAAATATAACCCTTCCCATATATAATTATAAATAAAACCCCTATATTAATATCTTGCCCCGAAGTTTGTAACATAAACTTTATTGGTATCGTGAATGATTAAAAGGGTTAATTAGTCGAGCAACGACTAATTAATAACCAAAACTCTCCGTCTAAAAAAAGAGATTAATTAATCAATCTGTGGTTAATTAATAATATATCTCCGCCAATGAAATCGCTCCCGATGCCCTTAATCCACCATAATCCATCATTAATTAAATCCCGCCATGCTTAAACCCCCATCACACCCCTCCACTAAGCTTCATGTCAAATCCTCGCCTTGATCACCGTACGATCAAGTTCCATTTGATCTGACAGTCGACGCTCATATCGGATGGCCTCCAAAGGACGAACTTTACCCACTTGATATGGGTGGTTTCACTGTTCACCCCACTGCTACGTGGCACTCAATGAATGGCATCATACGACCTCCCACCCAAACCGCTCCAGCCTAAAAGTTGTGCAAAATAAGCCTGCTTACCGCCTCTCGCTAGACGACATAACGTCTCATCCCCCACTTAAATCCAATTGTACCTTTCTCCGTGTACCCACCAAAATAGTTGACTTTTCAAATAAAACTAAAAAAACTCATTGTTTTTAGTTTTATCATGAAAAAGACCACTTAGTGTTCCATCCAAGCACCAAAGTACGTGTGACTGTCAAGCCACGTCCAACTACCAAACTGCTGAAGCTGATAAACTTCCAAACCACCTTTCAGTCACATATGCTCCCTGCAAACCATGCACAGCCGCCCATCAATCCGTTCAGAGCCGAAACTAGGTATTTACCCAAATTCACTGAGAAACCCTATTTGATTCCCAAACCTTTACTCAATTTCTTTAATTTATTAAGTAATTAAGTAAAAAAATTGCCCATCAAATCTAAACCATTCAGAATTAAACCAATTTGCCCCTGATTTGGCTGAAAACCTTTCACCCCCATCTTTGAATCCACGAGAACCAAGGATTGTTGTTCCAGTTGCATTGAATGTCTTACCAATTCCTACTGCCCACAGGGACTTAGACAATATCCCTTTGGCAGATAAAGACTTTCAAATCAAAGATACCTCTGTCCAAGAATCCCCATTGAAATTATACTACAGGTACAGATACTAGTACTTAAACCATGCAGACAAAATAGGTCTTTGGGAATTAGGTTTACCCAAGTACCAATTCCCTAGAATTCATATTTTCCCTAAGATTGTCGACTATTGCCATATGGACTATAGTCCCAACCAAAGAGTAGTGATGACTCCTGACCATTCTATATTATCTACCATCACTATTGAATCCATAAATGAAAGGCTGTAGTTGCAACCAAGCCAAAACCTGACCCCCCTTTCTGTTGGAGACCTGCTTAATAGACTCCCTACACTCACCTCCATCAAACTTGCTTAGTTATTTTAGACCTTCATTAGGGAAGAACAATACATTCCAAAGGACCCTCCCCCATACATAGGGACCATATTCTCTAATCTTGGCCGAGACATCATAGAAATGATATCCAGTATGTTAGGCCAGACTACAAGTGAATTTGTTGATGAGATTATTATAGCCTTCATGTCCATTTACACTCCTGGATAGCCCCCTGCCATCATGTTTGACTATGCTAAGTTCATTGCAGATAAGATGCATGATCAATTCATGAGGATGGACAATGAAAGAGTATTCAAATATTCATCAATTTTATATCATCTTTTCCTGTACTATCAAGCTGAAGAATTCCCATTCACACTCCAGAAGCTCGATACCAGAGGCAACCCTAGATCAGTGGTCTTCTGGATTTCATTAATCCACCAATGTGACTCTCCATATACTTATACATATTTCATAGATCTCTTTGTGCACCCAGTTGCAACTATGTTGTTAGGAAGCCTCGCCCCTAGAATCAATGTAGATATCAAGAGGGTCCTACAGTTTTCCAAACAATATAGAGTGGGAGATTGGTACTTGTACAAAAATCACGCTGAAATCAAAATATATGGTTGTGAGTTAGCACCGTACAAACTTCCAAGATACCTCTCCATGAGATTGTTTTCTTTGGAGTACTACAGGAAAATGATTATTTTAGATGAGGTGCATTTTGTGAAGGCTAAGAAGAAAGCTCAACTTAGAATAAAAGACCAGCTTGGCCCCCTTTATATGCAACAACAGAGAAGTAGAAATGGAAGCAAAAGAAATCCTTCAAAGGATGAAACTGAAACAAAGTTTCATACGGAGATATGAACCTTTAGATTTCATTTACCATAGAAGACAAAAGAATAGATTGTCTCCTTATGTCCACCACATAATTCCTGAAAATCAACTAGAATGGGTGGAGAGAACTCTAGTAGACCGAGATAGCATAGAAGTTGTTGTCCATAATGCGTTGATTGATCTAGAAATAAGACTTGATGAAGGTTCCTTTGTACAAGTGCCAAGAGAATCCCAATCTGCAAGGGAAACACATGAACACAGTGAGAAACTAGCAGAAGAAGGACCTCAAGAGCAAGAAGAATTTAGAACAGCCAGACATATCAGAAGAGCTAGTTCAGCCATAACACATCATGAGTAATCCTCCTATTGCACAGACTCCTCTAAATGAGGAGAAGAATCCCAAAAGAGATAGAGAGGAGGCCACTCCTTCTAGCAGACCTGTTGCACAAACTTATATCAAGAGGAAAAGGTTAAATATTTGTTCAGAACAGGAGTATATAGAGGAAACAACTGGAACTACAGGTACAGAAAGAGCAGAAAGCAGGCAGACCACTCCCTCTGGAGGTAGACAAGAACCTTGCACTTCACAGGCTTAAATGCTGGAGAGACAACAGAGTGTGTAGGTATACTAATTCATGGCTTCAACTAGCCAGAACCAAGACATTAGAGAGAAGTACAAAGAAATAAAGGCCAGAAATGAAAGATTGAAGGCCCAAAGCTATGCACAATACCTTAAAATGGCTCCTACTAATCAAACAAGGCTAATGTCAGCCTTTGATGTAAAAGAAGGTAAAATGTAGATGAATTTCATGAAGCCTACCACACAGAAGCCTAGGTCAATAGCAGATTACTTAAAAATAGACTTTTAAGTGTTGGCGAAGGATATACATCCTATCGACCAAATAGAATTACACAAACAGATCGGGGAAATGGTCTATTCCACATTGACTACCGAGGCCATTGTAGCACATCAACTCCAAAATTTGTTGAATAATATATCAAGGAAATTCAAGTTAGGGAAGGCCCTTCATAGGCCAAGGATACTAGGATAAAGTCCTTAGAGGAATTAATCATAGAGCTGGGGCATGATCCCAAGTATCTAAAGGCTACAGGAAAGCTAATCAAAAAGAAAAATGATGACATAGTTGCATTGGAAAAGCAGCTCAAATTTCTTTCTCTACATCATCCATAAAAAACTAAAGTATTGGAAACTCCAAAGGAAGAAGAGCTTATGGACATAGTCCTTAAGCTGAATGATCAACTAAAAGAAACAAATAAAGAGCTGGATAACTTTATATAGTCTAGATAGAGTGAGTTGGCCACCACTCCTCATACTGTAATTCCTACAGTCTCTACAACAGTGGCCTCCACGTTGGCTGCTTCTTTAGCACCAACAGTTCCACTAGCTACAACTCTGCCAGTCACAGGTACATCTACAAGCATAGGTACATCCACAAAAAAGATAGTTGAATTGGTAAAAGCCATGGAGGAAATGACCATCTAGGCTATTGAGCTAAAAAATCTTAGAGAAAAAGTGTCAAGTTTGGAAACTGATTGAAAACTTGCACAAATACAACAGAAGGAAGAAGCTCAGAAGAATCAAAGAATGGGAGAAAGGATAAAAGTCCCTGAAAAGGACTTGACATTGCAACAACCACTAGGAGATATAAAGGAAATTCTTTGGGCCAACATAATTGACTCTGTCAATGATGTTTGGCCATCTATTCAAGTAATTTTTTACCATACTAAACTGGTAAAAGTGGCCACAAAAGAAATTCACAAGACAATGAAAGAGTTGGGAGACAAGCCTGAAGAGGCCAACCAATTAATAACATTCTTGAATAGCAAAAATAGGTATCAGCTGGATCAACTGGGCATAATCTATAGAACAGGGACCATCATAGAAATCTAGAAGATTCTTACCAAAAGGAACGTTATGCCTAGTCTTGAGAAAAAATGCCAAAGCATACAAGCTGATATTGGTAGATTTATGACAAATTTTGGTATTTTAAGGGAAAGAGGACTCCCCAGTCCTATGGTCATCCATGAGAGCTTATGATCCTAGATGATTATGTTGAAAGACTAAACAAGCTCACCAGCAACCAAGCTAGTACTTCAGGTGTAAAAGCTCTACCCACGGAAAAGGTATTATATGATAATCTGGAAAATCTATTTTTCCTATAGCATGAGTGTTATACAGGGATAGTGTCCACATGGATGCTGTTATTCCCACTAAGATGGGTGGCTATCTTAGAAACAAACAATCAAAGTCTACTATTGATTCCTTTTATGAAAATAGATGAGAGAAGAACCAAGAGGGCCAACCTAGGTCTTGCGCTCGATTCCCTCTCTTTCTTGATAGAGTTTTGCCGCTTTCTCTTTGTCTTCTTAGATTCAAAAGGACCTGTAGAATCACAACAACATACTACTATGCAATAAAAAAGGATCTAAGCTCATAAATAATGCAGGATCAGATGTGCATTAACCATATACTAACATATATAAACAAGTACGCAAGAATATGGAAGGAAACAAGAATAGATTTATTCAGATGAAAAGTAGTAAGAGGATTACAATGAGCAGCTCTGACCCAGCATCATCCTCCAGCTAAGAAGCCCTTCTTCACCTCAAGCAAAGCAAAATCACCCAACACTGTGAATGTACACCAGAATACCAACAACACTTCTCTATAAGTCACAAAATTCCAGCCTCTGGATCTCTGTGAAGAGGGATCCATATATAGATGATTACAGAGAGGTGAGTCATCTTTTCAGATCTTGATTAGTGTCATTTCTCTGATAGTTCCTGCTTCCACTTAGAGAATGAAGATCTCTTACTCATCCCTGGTCGAAAATGGAGTGGCAAGTGTCAGAGGGGAAGCTTCTGGAAGATTCCATGATCTTCCCCCTCGCATTTTGGTCCCCGCCATTTGTCCATTCCTGACCATCACACCCTACAGAGGAGAAAAACAGTATGCATCGCACCCTGTACATTGGGAAGGTGATATGCATCACACCCTCTACATGGAGCTTTCAATATGGTCAAGTTTTGACCATTTATGAGCAGGTTTCAGTGGAGAACTTCTGGGAGATGATGTAATCAGTTGACCTTGTTCCTTTAGGCAGTGAAGCACCCTTGTAGGGACTTAAGAGCCCTCAGTTTATGGACATTTGTGATTGGGGTTGAAGTGCCCAAAAATGTCTATAACATGTACCCCATTGCATCTTTTGCCAATCCTTGTAATTTTGCGGCCTCTATGCTATGTAGACTATATGACCTCCATGATAATTCTAAATTCTTGACCAATTGGGTTCCATTAATTGAGGCTTGTGTTAATTCTCACATTATGAATTGGGCAACCATTCTGTCTAAGAATTTTGCCAAAGCGATTACTGAATATCACCAAACTAGGGCTGCCTCCTCTAGAGCAATTCCCCAATTCTTCATGTCTACATATATCTTCGATGTTGTTTGTTTTTGCACTCATTTTCCAACCATGGGTTGGAAATGGACTACCAATGATCCTACTCCTATCTTACTAAGTTATAAGAAAATGTGGGAACAATACTATATTCCACATTTTCACCAATTAAGCTAGGGAGTTGTTCTTACCTTACCTTAGTTAGTTTTTAACAGAAGATGTCCGAGATTTAGAAAAGAAGCTATCACAGACCTCCAAGCTATCAGAAGGTATTTTCTTGAAGAATCCTTCTCTTATATCAGGATATTTGGTAGCCAAGCTTCCTACATGTCCTCCCTATCTATGTATCGGATAAATTACTGGCAAGAGAAGTAGCATGCCAAATAGTAGGAAATGGCCTCACAAAAACATTGAGGGAAATGAAGAAATCTTTATGGCCAAATTTTCCCCTTCAGTGTGGGTCATTTACCCTTCTTAACTATGGTCATGCATATAAAGAGTATCATTATATGTAGTTGTTAAAGCTCCTCGTTCTACCAGCTATGCCTTTTGGTCCACAACATACAACAAACAAATTCACCCTTTCAGTTAAGATCAAACCTGTAACTCATGCAGTTGATGAGTTTGAAGAATTATTGGAATCTGCTGAGGAAATTGAGAAGATTCTAAATGCAGCCAGGACAAAGTTCAACCTAGAGAAATTTAAAATATTCCAAGAGTTTAGAGGACAGAGGTTAGAATACCTACCACAAGAATTTTGGATTACTGATCATATAATTGAAAGCAAGTCTCAGAAGCAGAATAAGCTAAGCACGTCATGAGAGTATGAAGAAGAAACAAATGAATTGGAAAAGTTGTGGGATGCATTCAATGAAAAACTACAGGATACCTCTAAGGTGTCATCAACACAAGAAACTACAGGATTTCAGACCCCGCCAAGGAAAATAGTATTAGTGACCACTAAAGGTCCAAAAACAAGTTTCCAAGATACAGAGGTAATCCTTGCAGATCCAACTACTGAGATTTTTTTGAATGAAATATATATCCCCCCTCTAGATCTCTTTTACAATCCTATTCATAAAGCAGTTGTGAAAAGACAGAGGAAGAGGAGGAGAACTGAAACTCCCTCAGAACATGAATTTATGGATGTCCTATGGAAGGACACACAAATAAATCCGACTGAACATTTGACTTGGCTATCTCAGTTTGTCGGAGCCTATGCTACAACAACAATCGACAAAGAAAACGAAGACTCGATTTTGATTAAAGAAAAGGATGACCAAATTGCATTATTATTGCGACAATTAGATGAAGAAAGATCCAATGTGAACTGTCAAGCAGAGGAACAGCTACATAAGCTACAATAGGATATGGAAGTACTGAAAATTAATCATGAAAATGACTTATCTGCTAAAAACAAACAGATCTAGGAGTTAAAAAATGACCGAGAAAAGTATAAGGATATTCCTACTACAGAGGAATTCATTAATGAAGCTTTGACACTTTACTGGCAAAGCAAAAGCAACTCTTCCTCCAACATATATCAAATATCATTCCATCTCTGAATACTAGTGAACAATTAACAAACATCATTATTGATCAAAGAATTGAGTTCAATGAACTCAATTCTAAGATCTCTGATTATATTGAATGGCAGGATTCAGATGAAGGGAAGAGGTCAAGTCTCCCAAAGATCAATGTAAGCGATAAGGATATTCTATTCATTGATTGGGACTCATAGCTGAAACATGATGAGCTAGCAATAGCCAGAGCATTGAGTATTTCAAAGAACATTGCTAAAACAATAAATCACATGTTGCACACCTCTAACCTCATAAAGGAGGGTGATCCAAAAACACACCTTGATCTTAAAGCATTAGATGAGAATTGGAAGAATAAGAGTCAACTATAGAAGGAAACAATTGAGAGGCTATGAAAAATTGACTTGGAAGTAGTATGGCAACTTTTGGTCAAACCACATAGTTAGATCATGACCTTGAATTGCTCCTTGGATTCAGTACAGAGAATGTTTCCACCTTTACATGATGTTATAGTTTCAGGGAAGTTGAGAACACAATTCGTGATGCTATCACAAGTCAGGCCAATGTTTGGTATTTATGCACTGAGAGGCAAAGCTGGCAGCAGTGATTAGTCAACAAAGACTTGAGTCGTTTTTGAGAAGTTTTATTTTTGGAAAGATGGATACTAGGAACAAGGAAGGTTGTTTGGAACCTCCTCATAGATATTATGTATAAGTTATTTTTACTTAATTAAGAATAATATTTAAACCCTTCTCATGCATTTAGAGAAGGGTCGAGAATTTTACTAAGAACATTTACAAAGAATTCACTATGGTAAGTTTGTAGATGCCTTGATGGAATCATGGAACATGGTATTTTCAATAAAATATCTTTTTGTTGGTCATTATTGATCCACTATTGTATTCTTTGGGATAATTATTGGTAGAAGATTGATTATGGCCTATTGTCACTAGTCAAATGAGCAGAACGGTACACATCTGGTACTATTATCATGTTTGATGAATCTTTGTTCTAGTATTAGTGATATGTTTATCTTACATGAATTATATATGAAATTTTCCATCTCTGTTTGAAGTATCAGTTGCACTATTGTACAATATCGAAATAGAGAATGTCATGTTTTATATATGATCACTAGAATATGCAATATGTTTTTCACAATTCTTTTGATTAACTATTTTCTCAAAGGAATCATCTTACAATATATTAACTCTATATAGTTTGTGATTGATCTATATCATCATAGATTACGTAGATATCTTTTTATATTGCATAAAACCAGCAATACCCCGGGTTAGATTAAAATAGATTTACTTCAAAGTTTTGCATCCTAGAATAAAACTGTGTTAATTTCTAGTTATTATTTTGCAAATCATTAGGAAAATCCCACAAATCATATAAACCCAAAACATTGGGAAACTGGTCCCATCATATCTAGTCGGATCCACTATCCCAAGCGGAAAAGTAGCTGCTCTAAGGTCTAGACCGGGAGGTTATCCCCCTTTGTTGTTGCCATAGATTTCTGAGGCCTCAACATTTTTGGCGCTATAACGAGGGCCCTGACTATGAATGACATATAAATCTAAATCTCAAACTCGAAGAATTCATAAGAGTTAGTCCCCCTCAAAAAATTCTTTAGCTTCTCGATCATGTTCTAAGTCACCCACTCAGAAGCCAAAAGTTGTAGAAACTTCCCCCTCATCTCCTAAAGTATCTCGAAACTTACCTTCTTCAGAATATAATCCAAAATCTCCTGAAGTTCAGTCCTTAGTTCATAAATTAGAACGAATATCTATTTCTGCTGAGAAGCCTGATAAACTCGAAGTTTATGAAGAAAGTATTACTTCTCTGTTCAGAGAAACTGGTACCTTAACATGATCAAAAGGTGATAAACTTGGAATACCTCCCTTTGAGTTTCCAATACATTCACAATGTAAGAAAGTTCTTGTGTCTAGACCTAAGTCTGATACAAGTGAGTTCATATCAAATTCCCCTCCATTTACTCTTTTATTCACTACACCTCCATTCAAATCCTCTCATCTTTCCATTTCTTCCATTGAAACAATTAGTGCTACCACAAGTAGTACTAGTCCAGTTGTAAGTTCCACATCCATACCCACTACTTCTGGATCTTCTTCTATATCTTCTGAAATCCTAACTCAAGTTATGGCTAATCAGCCATGGACTAATCCGGGTGTTGTGTTCTTTGCAAACCCAAATCCTCTCCCAGATCATCTAGAGAAATGGTTACCCAAATACAATCCAGATGATGGTCTTCTAGCTGAAGAACACATCAACAATTTTATGTTGGCCATGAATTTGAATGGGGTTGCCCATGAAGATATTGTAGTGAGATTGTTTCCTTATACTCTTAAAGGATCTGCAAGATCCTGGTACTTTTCTCTTCCACGAGGAACTATAACAAACTATGTAACTTTTCAACAAATTTTTCTTGAAAAATTTGGAGATGATAGAACTATAGCATCTTTAATCAATGCTCTCTCTAACCTAAAAAAAAATTCAGGTGAAAGGATCAAAGATTTCAACTCTAGATTTAACAAGTTATTAAACAAAATACCAGTTGCTTCTAAACCTGCTGTTGATGTACAAATAGAGTGGTACATTTTTTATTTACCTTCTAAGATAGCCATTTTTGTAGATAGAGCCAATAAAGCTACTCTCTTAGAAAACATGAAAGAAGCCCTGTATATAGAAAAGAGAAGTTTTAGCCTTAGAAAAATGATCTGAGATGGAAGATAAGAAATCTAAAAAGGTGACTTTTAGGTAAGAATAAAAAAAGTAAACCCCAAAGGATCCATTTGATCTTGGAGGTATTCAAAAAGTCTTGAAAGCTATGTCAAATGATATGATTGAAATAAAGAAACAAGTAGCTGAATCTTTAGTTCCTAAGAAACCATATCACACATACAATAGAAGTCCTACTTCGCTATCTTAGCCTTCGAATGTGATTTCAAGTGCCGAATCAGATCAAGATGTTGAAGACACCTCAGCAACTGAAGAAGAAATAGAACCTGAAGAAGAAGTCGAATTGAATGGGTTATGGGACTTTGTTCTTTACACCGAAGAAAAAAGAGAAGCTATGCCCATATCTACAAGGATAAAAACATCTGCTGACTCAACTGTACCAATTCAGAAACAAAAATCTCCTCCCATAAACGAGAAAACAGTGAATAAAAAATCTAAAACTATTCAAACTGATCCTATTCCCTTAGATACTTCTAAAACTCTGATAGTTTCAGATACAATGGAATACAATATAGTTGAAGACATGAAAAATACTAAAGCGAACATTTCATTATATGAAATGACCAAATTGAAACAACAGAAAAAAATATTACTGAGAGAACTTAAGGCAGTTCTTGTAGATCCCATGCCACCACTGGTTATAGCCCAAGATGACAAAGGTATGGGAAATCCTCCCTGACCTACAAACAAGGTAAGCCCAGATGATCTTGTGTTGATTGGTGATAGATCTAAGTCATACACTCCTCCTTTTCTTTTGACTTATGAAATTTTTAATAAAAAATTTCATAATTGTCTCATCGATTCAGGAGCTTCTTTGAATATAATGCCAAGATCTGTGTGCATGAAACTTAACGTTACCCCTCAAAAGTCTGTTGTGCATATAGTCCAATTAGACATAAAAAAAGTCGAGGTTGTTGGAGAAATGTTATCAATATCAATTAGATTATCATCCAACCCAAAGATACTGCAAGTGATTGATGTCTTAGTAGCAGACATCCCTAAATTTTATGGTCTAATTTTAAGTAGGGATTGGCCTGAGAAACTACATGGATATTTCGCAACTGATTGCTCACACATGTGATTACCATATAATAGTAAACCAAATCAAATTAGAGTTGATCGTGAAAAATTCATGAAACATACAATCACTTAATTAGAAGGAGCGAACGTGCCTGTGATTTTCACTAATAATATTATTGGAAATTATTCTGCTGAATCATTCCTTGGCTCATTCAATGCCAAAACCTCACCTTTCCCAGAAAATATTGTTACTTCTCAGGTTGAAATTTTTTCTCAATTAGACACTTCTAAATGTATTAATTTTAGTAATAAAACTTTAGATCATTCTTTATTCTAGACTCTATACTTTTACGATTCAAAATTAGACGATGGTGTAGGAGCAGGTTGAATTTTAATCAATCCGCAAGGAGAGAAAACAATGTTAGCTTGTAGACTTGAATTTAAATGCACAAACAATACTACCCAATATGAAGCACTGATTCAAGGCCTGTACAAAGCCATTGGATTAAACGTTAAATATTTGCAGGTATATGGGGATTCTGAAATAATAGTTAAGCAAGTAAGGAACACAGTTCATTGTATTTCTGGACACCTAAAACACTATCAATCATTAGCTCAGAACCTCACTTCTCATTTCACTGCATTTAATATTTCGAAAATCCCTAGGTTACAAAATGCAAGTGCTGATTTACTTGCCAATGTAGGATCTAAATTGATACCGTTAGAGGAATTTAATCCAGATAGATTTTCGATTGAGTTGATTTTTAGGCCTTCCATCCTAGATAACATAACAAACTGGAGAGTGTTTAATGATGATAGAGATATAATTGACTTTCTTTCATTATATGGATCTTATGAAGGTCAAATCATAGACGAAAGTGAACATGACCTATAGATTCAAAATAAACAAGATGAAAATCCAATTCCCAAATCTGTAATCAAGATGGAAGATATCTATGATTTAAAAGATAGGTTTAAAAAGACTACTAATTCAAAAGCACAAAGTTCTACTCTAAGATTTGAGTTGATTAATCTTGGTACACCTGACAAGCCTTAGAACATAAACCTAGGTTTCGGCTTAACACCCAATGAAAGGATGGCCTTCATTAAATTTCTAAGAAAATATAAAAGTTTCTTTGCCTGGGATTATTCAGATCTCAAAACATATGCTACTTCTATAATGCAACATAATATACCCATGATTTCAAATGACAAGCCTGTCCAACAGAAGCTTAGGAAGATCCACCCGCACTTAGAAAGTCAAATTAAGTCTGAACTCAATAAAATGCTTAAAGCCAAAATCATTTTCCCTGTTAGACGTTCAAAATCGGTGTCAAACATGGTTCTTATGAGGAAAAAGAATGGAGACATTAGCATTTTCATAGATTTTAGAAATTTGAATAAAGCTTGCCAAAAAAGATAATTTTCCTTTGCCTACTACGGAGCAGATCTTGCAATCAGTTGCAGGTTCTAAATTGATGTCTTTTCTTGATGGATTTTCAGGTTACAATCAGATTATGGCTCATCCAGATGATAGATTAAAGACCACATTAAAACAAAGTGGGGAACATATGGATATCAAAATATGCCATTTGGATTGATTAACATTGGTGCTACATTTCAACGTGCTATGGACATAGCTTTTAGAGGACTAATCAACAATTTAGTTGTAATATATTTAGATGACATCACTGTCTATTCTAAAAATAGAGACAACCATATTAGTCATCTAAAACAAATCTTTGAGAGATGTGAGAAATTCGACATTTCTTTGAATCCTAAAAAATCTTATTTCGCCTTGGCAGAAGGTAAATTATTAGGATTCATGGTATCTACGGAAGGAATCTATATCGATCCCAATAGGATTCATGAAATTGAAAACATTCCCCTGCCTCATAAAAAAATGATGTAATCATTTTTAGGACAAATTAATTTTGTAAAAAGATTTATTCCTGATTTTTCTCAAATCGTCTTACCCCTATAGTCAATGATCCAAAAAAAATGCAACTTTTGAATGGGGAAAAGGCGAGAAAGATTATTTTGAGTTAATAAAGAAAGCCATCATTGAGGCTCCTTCCTTAACAACTCCTAAATTCCTAAAACCATTTGTATTATACACATTCTCTTCTGATACCTCTTACACGATAGTTTTGACACAACTAAATGATCAGAACGTTGACGTGGAAATTTCAATCTTTAGTTCTAACTTACAAGGTGCTGAACTAAATTATTCAGCTGTGGATAAACATGCCTTTGATGTATTTAAAAATTTAAAACATTTCAGACCTTTCCTCCTAAAACTAGACACTAAGATAATAGTCCCTTACCCCGCTGTAAGGCAGTTGTTAATCCAACGAGAAGTAGGAGAAAAGAGAGAAAATTGGGTTATTGCACTTTAGTAATATGATGTAGAAATACATCTCGCTAAAATTATTAGAGGTCAAGGTTTTTGCAGAACGCTAACCAGAGCCTCTCATCTACCAACAGAGGATGATCAATCTATTGAAGTGAAATTATCTAAGGTAAGCCTCAACGATTTGGAATCACAATATGCTGATCTGAATTTTTTCTTAAAAAATGGACATGCTCCATTATATCTCAATTATACAACTAAGGTTCTCTAAGGCTTAAAGCACATCAGTAACAATTAATTGATAATGTGTTATTTAGAAAAAACTATAATGTTGTATTATTAAGATGTTTAGAGAAACATGGAGCTGGAGTTCATTTCGGAGGAAATACCACAACACACAAAATTCTACATGCCGAGTACTATTTTGCCAACCATTTTCAAAGATGCACATGAATATGTGAGGAAATGAAAAGTATGTCAAAATGTAGCAGGAAGAGAAAGGAAAAAAGCACTCCAATTGTAGCCAGTAAATATACAACAACCATTTGAACAATGGGGGTTAGATATTATTGGTGAAATAACTCCAACCTCCTCCAAATAGCATAAGTATATTCTAACTACAACTGATTGTTTTACAAAGTGGGTAGAAGCTATCCCATTGAAGGTAGTTAACACCCAAAGCATTACAACTTTCATTGATCAGTTTATAATTACTAGGTTTGGCCTCCCATCAGCTTTAATGTTTGATAATGCATCTTACTTTTCTAGAAATGCTATGGAAGAGTTTTCTTTGAAAAGAGGTTTTAAACTTAAATACTCAGCTAACTATTATCCGCAAGGTAACGATTTAGTTGAATCTACAAACAAGAACTTGATTAGAATTATCAAACGAACTGTAGAGAAAAATCATAAGAACTGGCATAAAGCACTAATATTTGCTCTTTGGGCAGATAGAATCACTCAGAAGGCCTCAAAAGGTACTTCTCCATTTGTATTGGTTTATGGGAAAGAAGCAATTCTACCCACAAACATAACAATACTATCTCTTGCTTTAGTTTAGTTTATTGATGAAAACCATTCTTCATATCTTCAACTTAGACATGGTCAAATCCTTAAATTAGAAGAACAAAGGGAGAAAGCTAAAGCAACACATTCTCATCATCAACAGATAGTAAAAGATTCATTTGATACAACATCCACCAGCCCAAGAACTTTTGAAATTGGAGATCTTGTTTTGAAATGGGATAAGGCACATGAGGAAAAAGGTAAACATACCAAATTCCAAATATTGTAGCTTGGTCCATTTCAAATCATATAAAAATTAGGCCCATCCACCTTTCTGTTACAAGATTTTTCAAGTAGAAGAGACTCTTTACCTGTAAACGAGCAAATTCCTAAAAAATACTTTTCTTAGAAGATAAACGTTAGTTTTAAAATTTTAAGTTTTAGGAAAATAAATATTGAATAGTATCTCTTTTGGCTATTCAAAATTTTAAATTTCTGATAATTTGCTTGATTTTTCTCGTTTCTATAAAATAAGAAGAGTGAAAGGATAATAGTAAATATGATATTTAAATAAACTTTATATCTTTGGGAAAATTTTGAATTTACTAAAGAAATTTAGTTTTTGAAAAGACTCTTCATTTTATAAAGTATAGATGATTTTGTACTAGTCAAGAAAAGAACCAGTAACTTAGCAAGGATTCTCCACAAAAAGGTATTTGCCAACTCTATAATTATCATCCATAACTCTTAAATGAGCCAATGATTCACCCCATCTGATAAAATTTTCTTTTTTCACAATGTAATTAAAAATATTCAAACAACTTAAAAGATAGTAAGTGTCATCACGAGCTTGTGTATCATGATCACAGGAAAATAATTCAAACTGATATTACCAAGATTGCATATCATAACAGGGTAATAGCTATTGATTAAAACAATGAAAAGGAAAGGGGTCTCATCACGAGCCAGCTTGTTCAGTTTAAATTACAACCAGTGAATGACATTGTTACCATCCAGTCACCAAGCCTGGGCAATGGCTTTTAAGGATATTTAAAGAAAAACGTACCATAAAAAGAGACAAATTCCAAGTAAAAGGAAGATGAATAAAATTTTGATTAAATTTTGAAATTGGGAATCAATTTCAGATGGGTCTATGAATCATTGTTGGTTAAAAGATAACACTATCGAGGCTATGAACACTTGCTAGAAGGAGAGGCTCTATCTATGATACATAAGTAAAAATATATAAAGCCAATTTTAAGAGAATACTTACTTTATCTTTATAAATCTAAGTATTGACTGATACATACATTCATGTTTTATCACCTAAAGAGTCGAGTAAGAAAAGAAGTGAGATAGGTGAATACTTTATATTCCATAGAAACACTATTTAATTTATGAATTATACAAGTTCTTATTTTTTCGCAACTTTTCTTGTTTTTAAAGTTTGAGAAATGTCAAAGAAACTAATAAGAGATAGCTAGTTCTCCCAAGTGAATCGCCAATTGTTGTGCTGTGCAATAACCCCCCCTTTTTATTATGTATAATACAAATAGGGACCCTTTTAAATTAAATTTTTCCCCTCTTTGTGAATAAAATTCCAACTTTTAGAAAATTGTCGCTTTTCAAAAACCCTTTTTAAAACATATTAAAGTCTTAATCGCAAATCACATGATTTCTTAGTGGCAAAAGTTAAGCACATTCAAAAAATACCGATACACAACTTGCGATTGAACTTTGTATGCGAGATCCTGATTGCATATTGCACATCAGAGGATATTATGTGAGCAACTTAAATCTTACCTATCAAAACCCCAATATTGCAATATCCCAATATTGTGATTTTGCGATATTGCATATCACAGATCGCAAGATCCATCAAACAAAGTTTCATTCATGTCATAGCTTAAAATATTCGATGCAATGGATTTGATAGATGTTTAATAAGTGTTTTTGAGTCGGACACGAGTCAGGTCAAAATGAGTTAATACGGTTATCATCCATATGCATGTAATCATGGTGTTCATTATGGTTGATTAATGCTGAAATCATTCCCAGATATTTTCTCACAAAGTTCAGTCATTTCATCAAATTTTTTATTTTACACAACAATTAATTGCTGTTGGTTTTAATAGGAACTCCACTCAAACAATGTCCATTCGAAAGGTCATGCAGAAGCATACCAAGCAGTCTATCACAGAAACTAAAAGCACAGAGATGACATCCGTCTTTACAGATACAGTATGCTCTACATATAGAGGTGCCATTACATGGCAGACTATCTATACTACGCTGGAGAGTGACAACCCTGAAGTAACAAACATTCGGCCAACTACTGACAACACAGAACCATCAGGAGTATAGTTCAGAGACGTTGCGTGCTCTTTCCTTCATTGAATAGTAGTAAAGACTAGACTCTTGCCATACACAGATATGATAATATGGATAATAGAGAATACAGAAGTCAAAGATAAACTTATCAAGATAGCTAAAAGTAAAGTCTTGGTTTCTTTCAGAGCCTAATATTTACAACAAATGTACAAGCTACCCGATGCCCAAGACATCTACGACAAGCAGTTTGTTGCAAAGTTTGTAAAGGAAAATGAAGACCCATTTCAAATGATACAAGAATGGAGGAGAAGAGATAATAAATTCAAACAAGATAAAGCGGGTGTGTACCCCATTGCTTCTTTGGCCAATCCTTATAATTTTTCAACCTCTATGCTATGTAGACTATATTGCCTCCATGGTAATTCTAAATTCTCGATCAATTGGGTTTCAGTAATTGAGACTTGTCTTAATTCTCACATTATGAATTGGGCAACCATTCTGTCTGAGAAATTGGCCAAAACGATTTCTGAATATCACCAAACTAGGGTTGCCTCCTCTAGAGCACTTCCCCAATTCTCCATGTCTACATATATCTTTGATGTTGTTTGTTTTTGCACTCATTTTCCAACCATGGGTTGGAAATGGACTACCAATGATCCTACTCCTATCTTCCTAAGTTATAAGCAAATGTGGGAACAAGACTATATTCCACATTTTCACCAATTATGCCAGGGAGTTGTTCTTCCCTTACATCAGTTAGTTTTTAACAGAAGATGTTCGAGATTAACAAAAGAAGCTATCACATACCTCTAAGCAATCGAAAGGTATTTTATCGAAGAATCATTCTCTTATATCAGGATATTTGGTATCCAAGACTTCCCACTTGTCCTCCCTATGTATGTATCGGATAAATTACTGGCAAGAGAAGTAGCATACCAAACAGTAGGAAATGGCCTCACAAAAACATTGAGGGAAATGAAGAAATCTTTATGGCAAAATTTTCCCCTTCAGTGTGGGTCATTTACCCTTCTTAACTATGGTCATGCATATAAAGAGTATCAGTATATGCAGTCATTAAAGCTCCCCATTCTACCGGCTAGGCCTTTTGATTCACAACATATAACAAACTAATTCACCCGTTCAGTTAATATCAAACCTGTAACTCATGCAGTTGATGAGTTTGAAGACTTATTGGAATCTATCGAGGACTTTGAGAAGATTCTGAATGAAGCCAAGACAAAGTTTGATCCACAGAATTTCAAAATATTCCAGGAGTTTAGAGGACAGAGGTTAGAATACCTCCCACAATAATTTTGGTTTACTGATCATATAATTGAAACCAAGTCTTAGAAGCAAAATAAGCCAAGCATGTCATGAGATCAGGAAGCAGAAACAAATGAATTGGAAAAGATGTGGGCTGCATTCAACGACAAACTACAGGATACCCCTAAGGTGTCATCAACACAAGAAACTACAGCATTTCAAACCCCACAGGACAAATAGTAGTGGTGACCACTGAATGTCCAAAAACAAGTTTCCAAGATACAGAGGTAATCCCTGCAGATCCAACTACTAAGATGGTTTTGAATGTAACAGATATCTCCCCTCTAGACATATTTTACAACCCTCTTCATAAATCTATTTTGAAAAGACAGAGGAAGAGGAGGAGAACTGAAACTACCTCAGAACATGAGTTTATGGATGTCATATGTAAGGACAAACAAATAAATCTGACTAAACATTTGACTTGGCTATCTCAATTCGCCGGAGCATATGCTACAGGAACAATCAAAAAAGAAACCAAAGTCTCGATTTTGACTAAAGAAAAGGATGACTAGATCGCATTATTACTGCAACAGTTAGATGACGAAAGAGCCAACGTGAAACATCAAGCAGAGGAACAACTACATAAGCTACAACAGGATATGGAAGTACTAAAAATAAGTCATGAAAATGACTTATCTAATAAAATCAAATAGATCCAGGAGTTAAACAGTGACCTAGCAAAGTATAAGGATATTCCTACTGCAGAGGAATTCATTAATGAAGCTTTGACACTAAATACTTTACTGGCAAATAAAAAGCAGCTCTTCCTCCAACATATATCAAATATCATTCCATATTTGTATACTAGTGAACAATTAACAAACATCATTATTGATCAAAGAATTTAGTTCAATGAACTCAATTCTAAGATCTCTGATTATATTAAATGGTAGGATTCAGATGAAGGGAAAAGGTCAAGTCTCCTGAAGATCAATGAAAGGAATAAGGATATTTTATTCACTGATTGGGACTGACAGGTTAAACAAGCCGAACTAGAAATAGCCAGAGAATCGAGTATTTCAAAGAGCATTGTCAAAACAATAAATCACATGTTGCACACCTCTAACCTCATAAAGGAGGGTGATCCAAAAATACTTCCTGATCTTAAATAATTAGATGATAATTGGAGTAATAAGAGTCAACTATAGAAGGAAACAATTGAGGGGCTATCAAAAATCAACTGGGAAGCAGTATGGAAACTTTTGTTCAAACCACACAGTTAGATCATGACCTTGAATTTCTCCTTGGATTCAGTACAGAGAATTTTGCCACCTTTACATGATGCTATATTTTGCAGGGTAGTTGAGAACACAATTCAGGATGCTACCACAAGTCAGGCCAATGTCCGATATTTGTGAGCTAAGAGGCAAAGCTGGTAGCAGTGATTGATCAATGAAGACCCGAGTCATTTTTGAGCAGTTTTAATTTTAGAAAGTTGGATACTAGGAACGAGGAAGGATGTTTGAAACTTCCTCATAGATATTTTGTATAAGTTATTTTTAGTTAATTAAGAATAGTATTTAAACCCTTCTCATGCATTTAGAGAAGGGTCTAGAATTTTATTAAGAACATTTACAAAGAATGCGCTATCGTAAGTTTGTAGATGCCTTCATGGAATCATGGAACATGGTATTTTCAATCAAATATCTTTTTGTTGATCACTGTTAATGCACTATTGTATTCTTTAGGATACTTATTGGTAGAAGATTGACTATGGCCTATTTTCACTAGTCAAATGAGCAGAACGGTACACATATGGTAATATTATCATGTTTGTTGAATCTTTGTTCTAGTATTAATGATAAGTTTATCTTACATGAATTATGTATGAAATCTTCCATCTCTATTTGAAGTATTAGTTGCACTATTGTACAATATCATAATAGATAATGCCCTGTTTGATATATGATCATTAGAATATGTGATATGTTTTTCATAATTCTTTTGATTAACTATTTTCTCAAAGGAATCATCTTACAATATATTAAATATATATAGTCTGCGATTGATCTATATCATCATATATTACATAGATATCTTTTCATATCACATAAAACCAACAATACCTCGGGTTAGATTAAAATAGATTTACTTCAAAGTTTTGCATCTTAGAATAAAGCTATGTTAATTTCTAGTTATTCTTTTGCAAATCATCAAGAAAATCCCACAAATAATGTAAACCCAAAACATTGGAAAACTGGTCCCATCATATCCAGTCAAAGCTACTATCCCAAATGGAAAAGGAGTTGCTCTAAGGTCCAGACTGGGTGGTTATCCCCCTTTGTTGTTGCCATGGATTTCTGAGGCCTCAACGCATTCCAAGAAATTCTCAATTGAAAACCAAAACACCACTAGCACTAACCTACGAGAGAGCGAGTGAGATCATTAGACATTCCTAATTTTCTAAGAGATTCTCCATAAGGGACGGAAATTAAAACACTAAGGAAGCTAAAATGGTTTTACTTGCAGTTAAAAGAGAAAAGACTTCATATTTCCCTACCATGAATGAGGAACGCTCAATATCCAAGATGATATATCATAAGTAGAGAAATAAAAACCCTTGAAAATTTTATGGTTAGGGCTTGTAAGTTAATATTACCATGAGAAGAAAACCGAGAAATCCCCTTAGAGACCATGGAACCATGGAAAGTCCTTCAAAATTTATACGTCACAACCAAGAAACCCTCAGCGAGAAACTAGGGTTTACCTGCAATCAATCAAAACAATAATTAGTGGTTGAATTCCTAAGGATGCTGTAAAGAAACTTCAAAACACACATATATATCCAAAGAAGAATAACAACAATGAGAAATTACCAAAGAAGTAAAACTATGTACATGCAATAACCCTACCTACAAGCATATTAATTTCTATATGGTGTATCCAAGTAAAGACTACCAAAATTCTAATGAGAACACTCTCAAGAATGGGAGAAACTCCCTTTGGTTATAGTTGGATTTGATATGAGGTTGTAGGGATCAATCCATAACCAAAGAAATGAATAATGACTCCATGATGGTGGGGCAAGGTAGGGTAGTTACCCTAAGGACAATCCAATAAATCATCACTATTGATCAACCATAGAGTGATCCCCACCGTGTCTACGGTTCCATGTGCAACGTGGGAACTTGAACCAGGAACATTAACCATGCGATACATACCTATGTGGAATACAAATTATATATATATATAGTCATTCAAGTCTTGACTTGTAAATCAATTTAATGAAGGTGGAGAAGTCCAAAGTGAAACCTTAAAAAAATGTACATATAACATTGATAATATACCACTTTGGAATTAAAGGGTCATGTGCCATTTTCATAATGTAAGGGGTATATCCATTAGAAAATAAATGTATATAAAGGATGTTCTATGGTATTATAAATTACGAAATATGTAAGCTCAGACCACGATACACTAGATTTGACATTGTACCCAAAACTTTAATAGAGATAGATACCAAGAAATATTAAAGTATGTAGAAACATTCCATGGTGGTTTTTCATAGATGCAAAATAAAAACATCAAATTATTAGTTGTAAATTGTAGATAATGCATGATTGGGTAGCTCAATTGATGATATTTGTGTTATGATGTATTATGTAAATTATGAAAGGAAAGGCTCAACATTGTATGAAAATTTACCATATATATATATATAACAAAAAATAAGTGTCTAAATTATTAGTACAATAACATATTTTTCAATGTGAATTGGGAGAGATGTTACACTATCTCACTGTGAAACCCAAAATATAAACTCGTTGCACTAAAAATGGAAGCTTCAGTCCACGAGGTCTTGGATATACGGTGATTGGGTGCACTATTAAGGACCTCTTAGATGTTAAGTCACTGGTTCAATTCCCCACCCTATTGAGGTGTTATTCTTGGAGATGACCATGATGTAGCCTCACTGTTGCTGAACTTACAAAATAAAAAATGGAAGATTCAATATATCTTGTTTAGATTTTGACGTAATGTTCAAAATTATTTTTTAAACATTGTATTAAATCTTGTTATTGTTTAATATGAAGGAATTAATACAAACATTGGATTAATTGATAACAAAATTTACACCTTAATAAATTTGATCCCATGGTTGCATCATAGATTTCGGTTTAATATGGACCTATGTTCAATGTTAAACCCATTAATATAAATACGTTGCATTAAAAAAATAGAAACACCAATATATCTTTATTTGGTTCTGAAAATAATGTTCAAAATTATTTTTAAAACATTGCACTAAAAAAATATGGCAACATCAATATGTCTTGGTTTGACTCTAAATAAAGGTTAGCAGTTTCTTTTCAAATCAACATCAATACATTGCTTAAAATAATTTCATATTCATATTATACTATTCTTACTAGTAAACTACTTGACATCTACAACCATTCTCAAGACAAGTCACATAGTTTTTTCATATACATGTATGCATGTCATTCTTAATACATTGTCATAAATTATACTCTTATCAAATAACATAAATTCATTTCAACCTCAAATTTATTAAGCATATAAAAGATAAAATCCTTCAAAGTACAAACATTGTCTTAAATTTGTAAAAAAAAGAAAAAAAAAATTAACACTTTGAGAGATTTTATTCCTCTTAAAATTTGATAAAAACAATTATATATATTTATCACATTATTTCTTTTCTGAAAAAATATATAAATAGTTTACATCATTAAAAAAAATTAATTAAATTTCTTTTAAT